>JARYHS010013630.1:193475735-193502760 GCA_031002005.1 Vandiemenella viatica | reverse complement strand
CCCCTACTTAATTTAATTAGGTATTTTGGTCCAGGGTACGAGCTCACTCCCCCCCTTCAGACACTACTTATGTGACCACGGCTTTGAGACTATATAAAATTTTATACAGTAACTTTACAATCTGGATTTAATTTGAAATAGTTAATGATCTTATTCTTTATTAATAAAAATATCGAATGAATCGAAATTAATCACAAACAGAAGCAACACTCAAATGCGAAGTGATCGACGGTTTCCATTTCACTGTAGTTGCGTTCAGAAACCCGAAATTCTTTCAGTCCAGTATAAGGATTAGAAAAATCTTTAATGATGGTTTGTTAAAACTGCGTTTGAATATCAGTGAAGTAAAAACGTGAGTGAGGAAAATAAAGTATTTTATCGAACTTTATTACCTTTGTAGATTATAAAGTACCTTACGCAAGTCACTTTCACGGAGATTTTTGAACCCTTATTCCGTGGAACAACCTAGACTAAGGTGGAATAAGGTCACCGAATAAGCCATGATTTCTTGTTTAAAAGAATGTTTGATTTTGGTTTTTCCTATTCAATTCATTGAGTCTATAAAGCTATTTGTAGTCAACACGAAGTCTAAGTAATGGTAAATGACTTCTTTGAAAATTGCATCAACATAGGAGATCAGTAAAGCAAGGGAGTCCTCTGGCCATGATGCTATTCAGCTTAGCAATAGAGCCGTTTATAAGATCTGTAGAATGGAATGTGATGGGAGTAACAATAGCTGCATACAGGTTGTCAGTTATTGCCTACGCTGACGATGTAACTGTTATTATCAACAATGAACATGATATTGAGAACACAATTAAACTATTAAAATGTTATGAAAAAGCCTCCGGAGCAAAAATAAACAAAATGAAATCGAAACTTCTGCCAATTTCAGGCTCAGCTGCCTCGGTCACGAAATCATTGTTTGATACTTGCAATGAAATTAATATATTAGGCATCCTTTTTAAAGCAAATATTCAGGAAATGATACAATAAAATTGGGACCAAATTGTAAATAAAGTTATTGGAACATTATTGGCCTTTAAAGAACGAAATCTAAATTTAATACAAAAAATTCAAATCACTAATATATTCGTTTTGGCACGGGTTTGGTATGTGGCACAGCTACTGCCATTATCAAACAAACACATGGCTATGATACGAATGTATGTCGGAGAATTCATTTGGGATAGATCTAAGTGGAGGGTAGCTCGGGAACAGTTATACTTGCCAAGATCAGAGGGTGGACTTGGCCTGCAATCAGTTCTTCTAAAGTCAAATGCACTTTTTATTAGCAGAACAATAAAATCTTTAAATAGCAAATATCAGATCCTAAAATATGCATTTACAACTGCATGGAACACCAACAACAGTACTTATCGACAGTCACCGCTCTTTAAAAGCCATAACACCCTCAAAGAAATTTTTAAAAAAAGTGAAAAAATCACGAAAGTAACGACAAAAATAATATATGAGGCGCTTTCACTCAAGGTTCAAAAGAAACCGGCAATTGAAGCAAAAATTAACCTACACTGGAAAACTGTTTGGAAAAATATTAGCCTACCCGTTCTATCCACTGATCAAAAAGCAAACATATACAAACTGGTCAATGATTTATATCCTTATAAAAGGAAACTCTACGATCTGGGAATCACAGAAAATGAGCGGTGTAATATTTGTAATCAGACTGATGTTAGAGACCATCTCTTCACATCCTGCACTGTCTCAAGATCCATATGGAAATGGGTGCGTGCAAAATTAAACAAAATATCCAGTGGGGATTTACATACCTTAACGGACTCAAGACTTCTCAGATGTAATTTCAAACTGTTCGCAACCATCAAAACACAAGCTGTTGTCTGGATGATTACACATTTTGTAACTTACATAACAATGGAGCAGAATCACACACTCGAAAAATTTAAAAATACCCTCAGAATCGACAGATGGATATTGAAAAGTGGAAACTACATTGATAAATATTATGTCCCATATTTGTATGCTCTCGTATAACATTACAGCACTACAAATATGGAGCACCATGAACTGTTTGATTAAATATGACTGCGACCAAGTAAAATGCAAAACTGTTTCGGAAATCGCGGCTTTGAAGCAAACTTCTACTAAAACCTCATCATAACATGGCAAAAGCTTTTGGCTGTATTCGCAGTTCCGTTCTTCCTCTGTTAAGTTTTGGCGCGGTTGTATCGGATGCAAGCTGAGTGAAGATCTCTGATTGGAATAGAGACTCTTTGGCAGTAAGAAAGTATCTGTAGAGATGAATTTGACAGTTTTTCACTGTAAAATTACGTAAAATTTAAAATAGTAAAAAATAAAGATCTGGAAAAAAAGCGAGAGGGGCGAGCCAACTGTCGGCACGGTGGCGGTGCTGGCCAGTATCGGTCAAGTGTGGATCGAACTAATAGCTGCCAGCAAATTAAGCGTAAGGCGACAAGAGTTGAACAACGAATTGAAACACGATAATTCCCGAACGTAAATCGAAAACACGATGAAAGTAACAAAACCGAGTGTTCAAGTGAGTTTTCTGAATTTAGGCGCAAAATTAAAATAGTATTGAATTTTTCAATATCTTTTAGAGTAAAATTACAAAAAATGTTATTTACTGATAATTAATTTTAATGTCGTTAATCTTACTCCTATACGAATGTAATATTGAATAAATCTAAATGAGAAATTTTATTTAGGCACTTATTACTATTAATATACACTTTACTGTGAATTAAACAACTTTTTACTGTTGTAACTGAAAGCTAAAGATAATATTTTTTTAATATAAACTTTTTTCAACATGGATTGTTGCGCGAGGCCCCTTCAAGAGCGAGGCCCCGGGCGACTGCCCTGTTCGCCACCCCCTAAGGCCGCCTCTGAAAGAAGCTTCAAAATGCGCCGGAACTGTTGCAAGATAACCGTGCAATATCGTCTCGTGAAGTTGCGTTTAAGATATATTCTCTTATTCAGCACATTTTGCGAGCGCCTGTATTTTATGACATGATAAAATATTCCTGGTATGGTTCAAAATTAACGAATAAAAGGCCGAAATTTACAAATGTTAACGAAACCTGCTTTCCTAAATCAATAATAAATACTGTATGTGACTGTCGAAACATATCCTTCATAAAATGTTTCTGGTGTGCACCTAATTTTTGTTTCAAACGTGTTTATGATTCATACCATCCTAATATTTGCGTATTTGTCAAAGGAAATTAAAAATTTTGTAGATTTTGTTTAAAAACAAATTTTTAATGATACAAGATGGAATGGCAATTAAAAAAAAAAAAATAGAAAAAAAATTTCGCGGATGGTAGGATCGAACTTCGAACCCATCGCATCTGATCACTCCGCCTTAACGACCACGGCTAAATAGACATTATAAACTGACGGTCTTCCATAAAAGTATAGCTCAATTACATACAATTTGAGCACTTTTTTTAATCCCCGATTTATCTTAAACCGAGGTCCACCAGGCAGAACTGCTTTAGGGTGAGAAACCAGAGGTGACGTGCTATTTACCAGACTTGTTCATTCTATTATTGGGATTTCCACACTGAAAACCTCTCCTAGTCAGTTGAGATCTGTCCTGGCGTCGACTACAGTTAAACTGAATCAAGGTAATCGGCAACTGACGGGTGCTTTCAAATCTCTTACGACACAGGAAGTGTTATTTCTTCGTCGATCTGTCGAATGTCGCATTACAGCCGGCCGCGGAGTGGTGATAAAGTGAAAGGCGCTCGGCAGAGCAGCCAAGGCTAATATGGCGGCGCCCACAGCTCGCATCAGTTGACCGTTTAGCATTTACATTCTCACTTATTCGTGCGATTATATTTATAATGTATTCCGTACGCTAACACATAGATTGAAATTAAAATTTACAGTTGGATATCTTGTTTACTATTGATTTCCCATTTCCCAATTATTAAGTTAAGATCTCAATTTTAATACCCTAAATCGAATAATTTTCAGAAAATTTTCAGTTAAATGCTTAAAAAAAGTTTCACTTGTTTCGTGGTTTCATAAAACTACACTTTTTTTTTTTTTTTTTTTTTTTTTTTTACTGCTGCCCTTTTCTTCTGTTCCTTGTTTTATGTCCTTGTATTCTATTTTAATATGTTAATACATTTCCTGTATTCCTTGTTTTATATTGTTAACATGTTAATGCATTTAATTGGTCATTATTAAACAGATATAGGCCTTATATAAATCACCCACTAAAATGATTTTAATTAATGAAAACATTTTATCCAACTAGTTTTGTAAAAAAAAATTACAGATGGAACACCTTTATTTTTAGATGATTCCGTAGTAATTGCTGCCCCCACAGGGTCAGGGAAGACTGTCATTTTTGAAGTAAGCATTATATGGCTCTTGATGAAGATTGAGGAGACGAGATTCAGTGGAAACTTTAAGATAGTATACAGTAAGTGACACTTCTATCACTTTCACCAATAAATGAGGTCAGAAATTATTTTTAAAAATGTGAAATGTTCATATTTTTTTTAAAACAAAAAAACTATTTTATCTCTACTACCAGTGGCACCAATTAAAGCCCTCTGCAGAGAAAGGTATCAAGAGTGGGTTTTAAAGTTTTCTTACCTTGGTTTGAAATGCCAAGAAATCACAGGGGACACAGAACCTTCTGATTTGTCTCAGCTCTTGGATTACCATATTCTATTCACAACACCAGAAAAATGGGATTCACTGACCAGAAAATGGAAGGACAATAAGACAATTGTACAATTTGTGAAACTGTTTCTAATTGATGAGGTAAGAACTGAGATAAGATTGTATATAAAAGTGAATAATCAGGACAAAGTCGGAAGCTTTTATAATGTTGATTATGATTCAGTAAATATCTAATTTAATTTAATTGTAATGAAAAAAAGGTCATAAAACTATGACTGTATAGTTTCTTGAAACTCTTTCAGAAAATATGTGTTTGTGGAGGGAAATGGGATGGTGGATTAGTAGAAGAGTAGGCCTACTCTAGTTTTTAAAGTTTTATTCTAAGGGTAAGAAATCTCCTTTGCTGTTTGTATGTAAGTTTGCTATTGTGTCCATTTTATGCCTAAGTGATAGACAATGACAAGTGCTCTGGATGTATAATTTTGACAGTGTTTGTATACTATCATGTTATATGAAAGGTTAATTCTTGTTATCAGTTATTTATACAGATGTGTCAAAGCACTTAATCTACTCTCAAACTATTCAATGAAAAATATTTTTTTAAAGACAGTGGATGGTAATACCAATATTGATCCCTTATCATAACAGTCAATTATACATCAGTAAAAAAAATTCCACAAAATCGATGGAAAGTTTAGGAGATGAGAGCCATTTGGAATTTTGTTCTAACATTAGAGTTTTTTTTAATTTTTTTATGCTTTCTGAGTTTCTTCATAATTTTCAGATAATCTGTTTCAAATTTTTCAGTTTCCTCATTTATACTTTCACAGGATGATAGTCCCTAGTGGTATCACTAAACCAGTCACTCAGTATCTCTGCAATTTTATAATCTTAAGTGACTTCAACTCCTTTCTTATCTACAATAGTCTGAATACCTTCCCTTCCCCTCAGTTTTCTAATGTAGCCATTGAAATTTCTAGATGCATCATCCCGCTGCACCAAAAATATTCTTTGTAAACCCATCCTTTTGTTATCTCTTTGCTCTTATTAATTGCTTGTTTAGGTGTTTTAAGTATTCCCTACTGCCTTTCTATCTCCTAACTGTGTTGTGTTCCCGTCTCACTAGCCTCATTAAACTTCTCACCTCCCTATTATAGTAAGCAAGGTCCGTACTTCTCTTTATTTTCTGTTTTGGAATATCTATGGGGATGAAAAGATTATTTGCCGATAATGCTATTATTTATCGTAAAATCACAACCTAGGACTACTGCGCTTTGTTACAAGACGGTATTATGAAAATAATTGCGTGGTGTAAAGATTGGCAGTTGGAGTTAAACGCTAAAAAGTGCCAAGTCATGCGTGTAATTAAAAATGTGAATGTAACTGGGAAAGCAAATCGTATGCTTTGATTTCTAGTTCGTAATTTAAAACAATGCACTCCGGAAGTTAAATCGATTGCATACATGTCACTAATGTGGCCTCACTTAGAATATTGTTGCTCTGTATGGGTCCCCATCAAAAAGGATTAATGGAGGCATTAGAGATGGTCCAATGAAGAGCCACCCGATTCATGACAGGTATATATAGTTGGAGGGAAAGCGTTAGTGCGATGTTGAAGGAGTTAGGTTGGGAACACCTGGAACACCAAAGGAGTTGCTCTCGACGGAAGCTAATTGAAAAATTCACGACTGTCAAATTTCAGAATGACAGCAAACAAATATTGCTACCAGCAACTTTCGTTATCTCGGAATAACCGTGAAAATAAGATTATAGAAATCAGGGCCAGAACCGATTCTTTTCTGTATTAATTTTTTCCACGAGCGATTAGGGAATGGAATAGAAAGGATTTACCAGGAGAGGAAACTTAAAATTCAACAGGAGTAGCTTTCGATAAAGCTCTCTGGCCATCCTGATCGGGGTTGTCCATGGTTTTCCCAGATCACTCTACGCGAATGCTGGGATGGTTCCTCACAATAGCCCATGGGCGCCTCCTGCCATTTCCCGTATATCCATTCCAAACCATTACCTTTCCGGATAGGTACAATGCACCCTCCACCACACACTTTTAGTGAATCATGGAATAATAGTAATAGTAACTATTTTCGAACCCTTTTTTATTATCTCCTTGAACTGCTTCCACCTGTGTGAAATCCTTCCATTTGCTGAACTTCCCCTAAAATATTTCTTCAAGTTTGAAATCTGTGCCTTTTTATAATTGTACCTATTACTCCCTTCAATTTTGGCCACTGATTTACTGTATCCTCGACTATCCATCAGAATGGTTTCATGATCACTTATTCCTTCAGTTACCTGACACCCCACAACATCAGGTTTTATTAGAAAGATATCCAACATTTTTCCAAAACATGTTTCAGTTACTAATTATTGAATTAAAGTAAGACAAAGAATTTCTCATATTTTGTTCGATGATGAGAAATACAAGTTTAGGAGAACACAGCAAGTTTCACAACATTGAAAAAACTATTATGAACATAATCTGTGTAATAGGTTACAATTAGTTACACTGAAGAGTTTTAATAGTAGAAGCTCTGTGTGAAGCAGAGTGATTGGTGCAATATCTTTTGAATTCTATCCACTACAGTTATGGGCAGTGGCGGATCAAGAATTTTGTTAAGGGGGAGAGGGGGCTAGGATTTGGTTTGGAGGGGGGGGGGGCTTGACTCTGGGGAGGAGGGGTTCGCCGACAGAAATTTCATTATTCCAGATTGCCACCCTTATTAAACCGTAGAGCAAAAAAAAAAAAAAAATTTCCAAAATCCCCCCCCCCTGGATCCACCACTGGTTATGGGTATCAACAATTAAAAAAAAAAACTTTGCTAACTGCTGTGAACTGAGAGGAGGTAATTGATCAAATCCTTGTAGTATCACTTGTTTTCTCATTTGAATTTCAGCATGACATAAGCTAGAAAATATACATATGAAGTAAGTTACCATCTAGGAATCTTGCTGAACAGTTTATGTAATGACAGATGGAAGTGTGCAAACAGTGCTATTTAGGTTAGAGAAAATTCCTGTTTCTTGACATCTGTTCTGACTTTTGATTAGGCAAGTATTGTGAATATTTATTACCTAGAATCCAAACAGTTTAATATGTACAGAGGCAGTTTCACTATTTCTGGAAGTAAAATAATAATTTATTGTGAGGTAAAAAGTTCATTTCTCCACAAGTTTCAAGATAAGTTTGGGCAGAGTGTGTCTGCAGTGAGAACAATTCACAATCAATTTTCAAATATTCTACTGTCAACTTAAAACTATTTGTCTGTTCTCATGAGGATAAAGTTTGTTCCTAGCTAGAGTACACCTTGACCTATCCCTATTCAATCAACAATTTAAGCTAGCATATCATATCATGTGGCAACTCACCTTTTGTAAATCTTGCACTTCTCCAAACTCCATTAAATAAAGTGTATGGGAATAAATCTGGAACCATTTAATGGGGTGTTAAGTTCAGTCCATCAGTTGCAGAATCTAAGGTTGAGATGTTGCTAATCAAATGCACTAGGCATGGATGAAAATAAAACATTATCCTGTATGCCAAAGAAATATTTCGTACTTATTTGGAGACTGAACCTCACAAAAGTCGAAGATAACTGTGATCTGTCATTCAATGTTCAAAAGAATTGGTCTGATCAACATGTTATACCAAACCACGTGTTAACTGAGAACTGAACATGGAAAATTGTTTCGACTATATTGTTTGAATTTTCATGTAGCCATATGCAGTGGCGTAGCTAGGGGGGGGGGGGGGGCGGTGGGGGCGGTCCGCCCCAGGTGTCACCCGTTTGGGGGTGACACCCGCATTGCTAAAATAGTAATCGAAATTAGTGTGACACAGAAAAAAAAGAAAATTAATAAACTTCTTTTATCCTTTGGTGTCGAAACTTGTCTACTTTTATTGTTATGAATATTTGTTTTTAGGTTGATCTATCGCTTTTTCAAATGCGATCCAGGTGGCTATGCTCATTCGTTATAGTTGAATATTGTTGTTTTTTTTGCTGTTGTCAGTCTTTCGACTGGTTTGATGCAATCCTCCATCATTTCCTATCCTGTGCTAACCTCTTCAGTTCTACATACCCCTTACAGCCCACATCCTCAATTATCTGTTTCATATATTCTAATCTCTGTCTTCCTCTACAGTTCTTACCTCCAACTATTCCTTCCACTAACAAATTAACCAATCCAGCATGTCTCAAAATATGACCTACCAGCCTGTCTCTTCTTTCCATAAGCTTCTTCAATAAACTTCTTTTCTCACCCATCATTTCCAAAACTCGTTCATTTCTTACTTTGTCTGTCCACCTAATTTTTAGCATTCTTCTGTAGCACCACATTTCAAATGCTTCAATTTTCTTTATTTCCGGTATTCCTAAAGTCCATGTTTCGCTACCATAAAGTACTGTGCTCCACACAAAGAGCTTTAAAAAGTTCTTTCTTATTCCTAGATCAATATTTGAAACTAAAAGGTTTCTCTTTTTCATGAATGCTGTTTTTGCTAGTGCTATTCTGCTTTTAACATCATTCCTGCTTCAGCCATTGGTTGTAATTTTACTTCCCAAGTAACAGAATTCACTTACTTCTTCTATTGGATTCGATCCTATTTTTATATTTAATCTACTAGCATTGGTATCATTTCTGCTACATTTCATTACTTTTGTCTTGCTTTGATTTATATTCAGTCCAAAATCTTCCTTCAGTATTTTTTTCATGCCATTCAGTAACTTCTCAATATCCTCAGCCCTCTCTGCTAACAAGACAATGTCATCAGCAAATCGTAGCATACTGATTTTTTCCCTTTGAAAACTTATGCAATATGGAAATTTTTCTTTGACTTTATTCATTGCTTCTTCTACGTACAAGTTGAATATTAACGTGGATAGACTACAACCTTGTCTCACACCCATTTTAACTGATGCTTGTCTCTCATGATTCTCTACTTTTATTATAGCCACTTGATTCTTATATAGTTTATAGAGTATTCTTCTATCTCAATACTTTAGACCTGACTTCTTTAAAATTTTGAACATCTTGTCCCACCTAACATTATCAAATGCTTTTTCTAAATCAACAAATAACATAAAAGTATCTTTGTTTTTCTTTATCTGCCCTTCTAGTATTAATCTTAAAGACAGAATTGCTTCCCTTGTACTGCGATTTTTCCTAAACCCAAACTGATCTTCACCTACTATCGCTTCTACAACCCTTTCCATCCTTCTGTATATTATTCTATTCAGTAATTTTGAAGCATGTGATGTTAGACTAATGGTGCGATAATTCTCACATTTGTCGGCTTGTGCTTTCTTTGGCAGTGTGAAGATAATATTTTTATTAAAATCAGTTGGAATTTCTCCTGTTTCATAACTTTTTGATATCAGCTTGAATAATCTTTAGATTCCTTCCTCTCCTAGGGATTTAAGAAGTTCTGCAGGGATCTCATCAATTCCAACTGCCTTATTTGCTTTCAAGTCATTCAGAGCTTTATTAAATTCTGTCCTCAAAACAGGATCTCCTAAGTCATCAATGTCGACATCACCTTCCTTTTCCATTACACTATTGTTCAAGTTGTCCCCAACATACAGTTTCTCAATGTATTCTTTCCATCGGTTAGCGCTATCCTCTGAGCTTAAAAGAGGTTTCCCATCGGCAGCTTTAATGTTCATACCTCTTTTCTTAATTTCTCCAAAATTCTGTTTGATCTTTCTGTAGGTAACATCTACTTTACCTATGACCATTTCCTTTTCTACTTCTTCACACTTTGCTTGTAGTCATTTTTCTTTTGCTATTTTGCATTCCCAATTTATTTGATTTCTAAATTGCCTGTACTGCTATCTTCCTGCTTCATCCTGAGCATTTTTGTACCTTCTCCTCTGATCCATCAGCTCCAAAATTTCTTCTGTTATCGAAGTTTTTTGGGCAGCTTGTTCCCTAAATCCTAATGTTTCTTTACCAGCTTCCATTATTTCGGTCTTTAATGCATTCCATTCGTCCTCAGTTGAGCTCCTTTCAGAGTTATTTCTTAGACCCAAGTCTACCATTTCTGCAATTTTTTCTCTCGTGCTAGATTGTTTCAGTTTATTCACTTCCAGTCTGTTCTGCTTATACTGCTTCCTTATTCGCTTAAATTTCAGCCTGCACTCCATTATTATCAAATTATGGTCAGAGTCTATGTCTGCTCCTGGGTACGCTTTACAGTCTAGAACTTGATTCCTGAATCTCTGTTTGACCATGATATAATCTAGCTGATATTTGCCTGTATCCCCAGTACATTTCCAGGTGTATATTCTTCTTGCATGGTTCTTAAACAGTGTGTTTGCCACTTCTAGCTTATATCTTTCACAAAATTCTAGCAACCTGCTTCCTCACTCATTTCTTTCTCCTAGACCAAAACTTCTTACAGTATTCCCCTCTTTTCCTTCTCCCACTATTGCATTCCAATCACCCATGATTATTAGATTTTCCTCCCCTTTCACATATTGGATTAATTCTTCAATTTCGGTATATATTTTTTCTATTTCTTCATCATCGTCCTGTGACGTTGGCATATACACTTGTACTAATGTGGTTGGGACGGGCTTAGTTTCTAACCTCATCAAAATAATCCTGTCACTAAACTGTTCATAATAACTCGCCCGTTTCCCTACTTTCTTGTTCATTACAAATCCTACACCGGTGACTCCATTGACAGCTTGTGTGCTAATTATCCTGTGTTCCCCAGACGAGAAATCCTGTGCATCCTTCCATTTAATCTCACTAATCCCAACAACATCTAACTTAAGTTGTTCCATCTCCCTTTTTAAGTTTTCTAACCTACCTGCCCTATTCAGACTTCTAACATTCCACACTCCGACTCGTAGAATGTTTCTATCCATTCTGATGACTCCTCCCTGAGCAGTCCCCACCCGGAGATCCGATTGGGGGACTATTTTACCTCCGGAATATTTTACCCAGGAAGAAGCCATCATGATATATTGTAATTTGAGAGGATTACATGTCCTCGGGATATCCCTTTGGGTCTTTAATGCAGTGGTTTCCCGTTGCCTTCTGCATCCCCATGCCATTGATCATTTCTGATTCATGCGCCTTTAGGGGCCGTTTCCAACCCATAGGGCAAGAGGGTGCCCTGAACCGCTCCCCGCTGTTCCGCCCTCCTTTCAGAGGTCGTTGGCAAGCAGTGGGTGATTCCTTATACCGGGAATCTTTCAGTCGCCAGAGCCTCGTCTGTGCAAACAGGGTGCACCACGTGAAGGAGAGGATGACATTTGGTTGGAAAAGGCTAATATAGCCTCTCCCAAACCCTTACACCCCTTGTTGAACATAATTGTTGGCAATACCGTGCGCTTAAACAAAGAGAGCATCGCTCTGTAGCTCCAACAATCACAAGAAATCGTTGATTGTTGTGCTTGCCGTCCGTCACTGTTGTTTGGTTTGTTAGAAGCGGCGGTGGATATAATGTAAGTTTTCTTGTATAAAAAGAGGAAGTTTTAAAATTAAAGTTTATATATAATTGCTAAAATCATAGTAGTTAGACAGTTTAATTGTAAATCCTCGAAAATATTTAGAGAAAAATGTTAGATTTTCCTTTGGAAATGAAAACCAAGCGTATGTCAGAATACGCGTAGTCTGGGTTTCAAAATTGTTTTGCTTATTTAGAATTCTATTAGCTTTCAAGCTAAGATTTACAAGTGCTTTGAAGTTTTTTCTAGTAATTTTTGAATTTATTATCTGACAGATTCGTGATGTACAAACTGAGTACATTTCGCGTTTTCCGATTTACACTCTGCGTACCTGCCTATTATCGACAGTGCACCTATATTCGACATGAAATCGTATCATGTTCGAATTTATGCTAGTGCATGCTGTGCATTAAACTAGCAATACTGTCAGGTTTCAAATCAATCCGAACGGGTCCAAGTGTTCGTTGATGGTATCGTCCGTCGTTGGTAATCAGTTTTTGTAGAGCATGTGTTTAAAACAGTCGGAACCGTAACTGTTGTGTATAGAACTGTAATGTAAATTATATATATTTAAAACTGTGAAGGAAATGAACTGTAAATTGTTAAACTATGTAAATAGAACTGTAAAGTAATGAAATGTGAATTGTCATAAAACGCAAAGAACTTGGCTGTGTGGCTGATAAGGCCGAAAGCCATTTAAATAAATAAATAAAAAAAGGTCGGAACCAGCGTATCTTGCTAGCGAAATCGTAACATTAGTAAGCACTTAAATTCTAGGTTCATGTAAGTTTGCTATGCTTTCTACTGATCGAGAATATGCAAATATGATCGCGATGAAATAAATAAGCGTATGATTCTCTATGAATTTTCCATAATAAATTTAGAGAAGAAGAAAATTTGTACTATGGGTAACCTCTCTGTCAAATACAGGTGTATTCCTTAAATCGACAGGGATGTCGAACTTTTGTTCCTGATCAAACTGAACGAACATTCAAGCCGTTTACAACATTTTTATTTATATGCTACAGAGTAGGGATGTAACGGATATCCGCATCCGCAAGTGCGGAACTTTCGCGTGAAATCCTACATCCGCTTTCGCATCCGCAATTTTTAATGCGGATGTATTGCGGATATTTTGTTTACATTGCAATATACATTATTCTTTATTCGAGATTCTGCCCATCGTCGCTTAGCTAACAAAAAAGTGGTTGTTTTCTGACGATCTTGCAATAAAAGGAATAATGAACTAAACGGTGTTATTACCTAAGTGACGAATTTACAAGTTTGAACTTGCATGTAAAGTAAACGTCGGGCTACACTATATGGCGCCGAGCCCGCGCTGTCACCTACCGACACTTTTCTTATTGTTGTCCCTCACTCGATTGAAATAAGTTCAAACGACACCGCACCGTGTGTCGGCCATCATTAGTTTGGTTTAATTTTTGCCTTTGCGAGCCAATGTCGAGATGATCGATATGGAGAATCCTATAGAAAGAGTTCAGAAATTTCTGGTCCTTTACGACCAAATGTTGTTTTGGCGTACTGGTTGCTTTAGAAAAGTGTCCTTTTTTTCAGCCTCACTTTAGGTTCATCAGATGTTCGTAAAATTTAGGTTGAGTCCTTGTATGTTCAAATTAACAAATCAAAGCTTTGTCAGACGTGAAGGTCGATTTTAAGGCCTGTAAAAATTGCATCCGAGACCCGGATTTTGAACCGCAAACCTTCCATACCCGAATCAAACGCCGCAAGCATATGAATTTAGAAGTACTGAAAAATATCTATTCAATCATATAAAAGTACATTTGTGTTTTGGGATGGCAAAAATAAATTATATAGAAAAAAATACGTTGATTTTACTATGTTTGAATATTTATTTGTAATTACATCCAGATTTGTCTCTTGAATCAGATAGATAAGGCATACGATTGGGGTAACTGAAAGTCCCTTGTTCAAATCCCTGTCTCAGCTGTAATTTTCATTGGTCTTAAAATTGACAGTCACCTTTGGCCAAAGCTTTGATTTGTTAATGCTAAGATTCTGGGACACTCTGTGATTCGAATTTCACGTTAATCTGTAGGTCTCCTTTTAAAAATAGGTGACAACGATAGAGGTGCACTGCGCGGCTGATAAGAAACACTGTGACTGGAATTTTTAGAGCACATGAAATTATTACTATTTTACAGAATCTTTGCAGTCTGTATTTAAATTAAAACGTATAATGATCTTATTACTTTTTTAAAGAAATATTGAGTTAATTGAAAGGAACCTGTAACGGCTTTCGCTGACCATCAAAAGTTCTTTTATCGAAAATCGGATCTCTGTACACTAGAGCGGAGGAAAGGTGGGTGGCGAGCATGGAACTGAGCGTGCGGGTAGGCGGTAACGGCCTGGCCTCGCATTCGGTAGGACGCCGGTTCGAATCCCCGTCTGGGAATCTAGATTTTGGTTTTCCATGGCTTCTCCAAATCACTCCAGGTGAATGCTTCCTTTAAAAGACCATGGCCGAATTCCTTCCCGTTACTAGCCCCGATCTTTTCACGCCTCTAATAAGCTTGACGTCAAAGACCAAAAAAAAAAAAGCGAGCGCTGAGATACACTGTGGCGTGGCATTGTGCTTGACGATTGATTTAGTCTAGGTACGCACTCCGCAAAGTTCATATGACGAAGACTGGTTTTTAGACGCGTGCGTAATTATATTTAATTCACTTGTGAAATCATCCCATACTTTTTTTTGTTGAAACATAAGGCAAAAATAAATCAGTATGGCAGTATTATATGGAAATAGAATTTACTTATGAAAAAAAGATTGATTTAAATTCATTTGTGATAAAATATTAAAATCTAAATAAATATAAATTTATTTTCCACATCGGCATCCGCTTCCGCAAAACATCCGCATCCGCGAATGTCAACCACTGAACATCCGCACCGCATCCGCACATCCGCAACAACACTACTACAGAGCGGCGTTAGAAATGTAAAATTAACACGTGAAGACGGTCTTCAGTACATACAATGTCATATTTAGAAGTCTGTAGTTACGTGTATCTTAGGCGGATAGTAAAATACTTCACTTGTGAAGTACTTCATGTAAAGTCGGCAGATATCGCAAAGGCATGTTCTTATATTACCTAAGCCGTTTTTTTTAAAAAATTGCGTTGTTTTTATATTGCATTTATTGTTCTATTTTTATGAAGGAACTTAATGTAGAGTTGCTTCTCTGACTATACAGTCTCTCCCAGGGTCTCACGACGTGTGGGACCAGGATTGTGGGTTTGCACCGACGGAACCCCATCTGTGTCTGGAATTGATTCTACTTGGATCAAGCCACTTCTGTTAACTTTCCTCTCGATATCCCTTGCGAAGTCATTTAAATACAACCTATGTTAACGTTTCAACAACAAATCATTGGGTAGTTTTCGATTTTTTTAAAATTTATAGCGAAATATTATGGTCGCCCTATAGTTACACTGGCAAAAATTAGAATCTCACCATGCATACAGGAATGGTAGAATTTTAGGAAACTTTGAAGATATATCCAGGGCCATACCCAGAAGAAATTATAACAAGTGGAAATGGATCAGGCTAAGTCAGTGGTTCCCAATTATTTTTTCCCGAGTACCACTGCAAGAAGGAGCTCAACCGCGCGTACCCCTTACAGCTGAAATGATAAATAAATGAATTCGTTTATCCCAGTAGAGTGCTTCTCACAACCACAAGATTACAATAATATAATCGACACAAACACAGTTTATCTTAAAATATGTTTGGGTGATAGTAATGTTTCTTTTGGCTGATAAAAGTGGATTTTTTTCAATTATTTTAGTGATCACCTTAGCCAAGAGACTACCGCGCGTACCCCCTGAAGAAACCTCACGTACCCCTGGGGGTACGCTTACCACTAATTGGGAACCACTGGGCTAAGTTATTACCTTTAGATACAGTTTTCAGTAAGATATGCGTCCTGTTTGAGCACCAATACATTCGTGGATCCTTGCCGACATTGAATCAACAAGTGTTTCGAATGTCTTCTTGGGGTATTTCTCTTTACACCTGTATGTCTTTTACAGTCAGTTGTTGCGCAGTTTGTGCTGGGTACACCATGTGTTCAAATGTGTCTACTCCTGGTATCCCAGACATGCTCTAATGGGAACAAATCTGGGGACTGTGCTGTTCAAATTGTGATCGAAACTCCTTGCAAGGCTTGTGTAACGATGGCCGCAATATGAGGACGGGCATTATCTTGTTGTAAGATGCGATTTGAATGGTGAACATGAAGGGTATTACAATAAGATGCAGTACCCCGTCCACATAGTGGTGGGCTGTCATTGTGCCATCAACAACAGCCGACTCAGTCATGCTGTCGAAACTGATTGCCGCCAAAAAATGACACCGGTGACTGCACTTGTGTGATGTTCTGAAATCACAAGCAGGTAAGCCGTTTTCCAATACGCCTGCGAACATGTCGTGAATTATCACTTTGCCACAGAATCGAGACTCGTCTCTAAACGCAAATATACGCCATTCACCCGTCCTTTTGTGTTTTGCATTACGCCAGGTTAGATGATGCTGGCAATGAAATCAGATTAATGGGACACATTGCATAGGAGTCAGAGAGTGTACTCCAGCTTCAAGCAATTGGTTATCAATCGTCCAGTGAGGGGGGTGACTCTCTTTGTAACCACTGCTTGGATCTGGCCTACAGTCAACCATTTGCCAGCAGCTACCCGGTCTCCACGTGCTGTTATCCATCTGGAGCATTAGAGCTTTCTTTCATCACTGTGTAACAAGTCTGTATACTGATAATGCACTACGGCCAATCCTTTGGGAGATTTCACGATATGATTGCACCTTTTTATAACACGTCATTTCTCCGACCTCTCTCACAGTTAGACATTTGAGTGTAAAGAGTTGTTACTCTTCGCCTGGGCATACTTAGCCAACAAGAACTCGTGGATAACAAAGTGTTATGTTACACCACACTGTTCGCCACCAGCACGTTAAAAAAATATATAAAAAAATAGCAATTTACATAATAGATAGCACCGTAATTCTCATATTATTACATGTAAAACTTTCAATTTTAAATCATTTAATACTCTTCATGTAGGCATACTTGGGGCCAAATTTCATTTATTTTTCACAACACCGCCTGGGTGTTGGGATTTTAATTTGCGCCAGTGTGTGTATCAGTTGCTACGTGTAAAGGTCGAGCTCTTCTTTGCCAATACTGGTCTGTACCTTCACCGCAACGACAGTCGGCCGAGTGGCAGCTCGCCTCCTCGCGTCCACAATTTTCCATAACTCGCCCGTGTTCCTACCTGGTCTTTAGTCTCCTTTAACGTTTTCAAGTGATTGTTACAGGGAATCAGTGTTGGGGATGACAGGTAGGTTTGACACCTTACTTATACTGTAGATACTTTATGTTGCACAGTTTTGGTACGAAAGTACATTAAAATACTTTTTTATCTGACTCATGTAATCACCGATCTGGTTGATCTTTTATGTACAAAAATAGTATCCCAGCTTAGTATTAACAAATCATTACCACACTGTACCAGAATGAAAGATTCTCGCATGTTTCAACGCAATCGCAATGAAATGTCAATCACTTCGCACTTGACGTGTTTGTTTTGCTTAAGGTACTTTTCGATTCATTCAGTAGTTTTTTTTTTTTTTAGTAAAGAATGAGGTTATAACATATTTTAATTTAAATTTAGGTCGTAAAGATTTTGAATAATAAATATAATAATTTCATGTTATCTCAAAGTTCTAGTCACAGAGTTTCTTATTAGGAAACTCGCAGTGCACCTATATCGTAGTCACCTAACTTCAAAAGGAGACTTACAGATTAACGTGACATTCGAACACGGAGCGTCCTAGAATCCTCGTATTAACAGATAAAAGCATTGCCAGAGGTAAATGACAATTTTTAGGCCCGCAAAAATTACAGTCGAGTCCGGGATTTGAACTGGGACCTTCAGTATCCAAATCGCACGCAGTCATTTGAGTCACCAGTCCGAATGTAGGTGTAATGAAAAATAAGTTTGCAAACCTGATACAATGAACATACTTTTTATCTATA
Source organism: Vandiemenella viatica (assembly GCA_031002005.1). NCBI lineage: Eukaryota > Metazoa > Arthropoda > Insecta > Orthoptera > Morabidae > Vandiemenella > Vandiemenella viatica. The sequence goes on along the minus strand of JARYHS010013630.1, from coordinate 193,484,562 downwards.
CCATCTATTTTTACTATCAAAAAACACGAATCAACTTTTATGTGTTTGAATACATCTTTTTCTGTACTTCTAGATTAGTCTTGTGTCTGGTTACGGCGTGAGATTCGGGCGTGGAAGGTCCCCGTTACAAATGCAGATCTCGGCTGCATTTGATCTTCAACTCTGGCAAAGTTTTGATTCATTAATGCGAAGATGCTAGAACAATTTCTAAATGTTAAGAACATCTTATGAACATGGATGGAAAAAAGACACTTGTTTTACGACCAACAATAACATGAAAACAACATTTGGTCGTAAGGGAAGGGAAATTTCCGAACTCTCTCTATGCGCTTCTCCACATCCAGCAGACCGACACTGGTCCACACCTTCAAAACAAACCAATCCAATGACGGCCGAGTGTCGTACGACATGCCGTGTCCTTTGGACAAGCTTCGATCGAGTGAGCGCCAATTAGAAAGAAACGTGTCGGTGCGGAACAGTATCAGGCAAGTGAGGCCCGATCTTCAGAGAAGTTAAAATTAATCTAAAACCTCCTTCCATCACCAGTGATCAACACGTGGCTAAAATCTTGCCATATTCACTATTGAACATGAAGTAAATCAAATTTTTAATTTTGAAAATGCGATTTACGGGTTTGCAGTTGTTAAAGCTAGAAGGAGGGGATTGTGAAAGCAATTGTTTTTATTTTATTTGTATATCTTTTAAATGTTGTTAATCTTACAATTTTATTAACAATTATTTTTAAATAACAATAAATTTGTATTTAATTATGTTTTATTAATATCATATTTTACACTTACGAGGTGATATATTATACTCAACTGGATTTAAGTTTTCAAGGGGTGACACCATCGATATCCGCCCCGGGTGTCACCCACGCTAGCTACGCCACTGGCCGTATGTGACTGTTGCGTGTCTTATTGATTTTTAATGTGGCTTCATCAACAAACAAAACACCTGTCAGAACTTCACACAATTAGTATAAAATTTACAAAATTCAAGAAGCCCAACTTTCATTAGTGTGTAAAGAAATCGCATAAGTGACAGATGAAATGGGTACAAACTCTCTAGATACAAGGTCTGTCCCAAAAGAATCCGACATTCTTCATATTTCCCCACTGGTGTTATTCTGCGTCATCGGGCTGGTGGCACCCCTCTTAGTATTCCACATTTGATTGCAGAATATGCTGCCAATGGCCTTTTCGCTTTTGGAAGCAGTTGTAGAACGAGGTTTTTGGTATCGCCTTTAGAGCGTTCATGGTATTAGTTACGAGTGTTTCTTGGTCGTCGAATCGGTGTCCTTAGAGTGGAATTTTTATTATTGGGAACAGCTGAAAGTCACAGGGAGCTACGTCAGGACTGTATGGTGGCTGATGGAGCTGTACGACTTAGTGCTTTGTCAAATATAGCTGCACGAGGTTCGATGGATACGCTGGCGCGTTATCTACATCTACATATATACTCTGCAAATCACAAAACTGTGTGTGGCAGAGGGTACTCTGCACCAAACCTAATCTCTTTGTTGTGCATTCCAATCCCTAATGGTACGAGGAAAAAAAAAAATTCATATAAGAATCAGAACGGCACCCTATTTCTCTAATTTTATCTTTCCTGTCATTCCGACCCAAATAGGTTGGTGGACGAAGTATTTCACTACACTCGTAAGTGAAAGTGGGAGTACGCATGTTTACCATTAAGTTAATACGAAACGTCTATCTACCAGAGACTCCCAGTCTAGTCTACTAATCAGTTCTTTTACGCTTTCATAAGGACTGTAGCAAGCGGTCACGAATCGAGCGGCTCTTCTCTGTACTTTCTCTATACTCTCAATCAGCCCCTTACGAAACGGATCCCAGATGGCACAACAATAGTCCAAATGTGGACCCACAAGAGATTTGTACGCTATCTCCTTTGTTTGTTCATTACAATTTTTGAAAATTCGACCTAGGAACCGCAGCCTAGAATTAGCTCTACCTACCAACGTATTAATATGTAAGTCCCATTTCATGTTCCTTTGTATAGTTACTCCCAAATATTTCATAGAATCTACCATTTCAATAACTGAACTGTTTACCTCGTATTTCTGAACAATCGGATTCTTTTGTTAGTTATGCTCATTACCTTACACTTTTTACAATTTAGTGTGAGTTGCCACTCAGCGCACCATGCCAAAATAACATCCAGATCACGCTGAATTGCTAAACAATCGGCCAAATTCCTTACATCCCTATAAATAACTGCATCATCAGCAAACAATCTAAAAAGGTTTTTCACTTTGTCTCCGAGATCGTTTATAAAAATTAAGAAAAGAAGTGGTCCTATTACACTTCCTTGAGGTACACCAGATGTAACATCTAGATTAGAAGAACTTTCTCCTTCAACAACGACATACTGCGATCGACCAATTAGAAAATCCTTTATCCATTCGCAAAGCTGATCAGATATACCATACGCTCGTAGCTTCGCTAAAAGCCGGTTATGTGGCACAGAGCCAAAGGCTTTCTGAAAATCTAAAAAAAATGCATGTACTTGTGAACCTGCATCAATAACTTTCATTACGTCGTGTGTATATAGGGCCAGCTGTGTTTCACATGATCTTTTCTTCCGAAATCCGTGTTGATTTGTTGTAGGCAAATTATTTTCATCTAGGAAATTCATAATGTTCGAGCATATAATATGTTCCATAACTCTACTACAAATAGATTTTATAGATATGGGACGGTAGTTTCCAGGATCGCTTCGATCACCTTTCTTGAAAATCGGAGTTACTTGCGCTATTTTCCAGTCTGAAGGTACTTTTCGCTCTTCTAATGATTTACTGAATATATCAGACAGAAATGGCCCGATTTCCGCCGCATACTCTTACTGGAATACCATCCTGGCCAGGTGCTTTTCCCCACTATAGGAGCTCTAATTGCTCTATGATACCTGCAGTATCTATTCGTAATGATTCCATCTCCAACTCGACACGACGTGGGAAAACGGGAATGCTGTCCTTATTTTCGTAAGTAAATGAATTATTGAATACAGTATTTAGTACATTAGCTTTATCGCGGCTTTCAATAACCTCGGACCCTTCACGAACTAGTGCTGGAATATTGCTGTTGGTACAACTGACTTTTCGAACATACGACCAAAATTTCTTTGGGTTTTCTGCGAGACTCTTAGAGAGAGTGTTTGAATGAAAATCGTTGAAGGCCTCACGCATCACATTCTTCACACGTCCTCTTAACTCAGCCAAGGTTTCTAAACCGATGCGAGACCTCTTCCTTCTGTAGCGTGCGTGTATCCTTCTTTGTTTTTTGAGTAATCTTTTGACTTCGCATGTGTACCACGGTGGATCATTCTCCCCATTTATTTTCCGCTTTGGTATGTGTACTTCCATACCTTCCCTGACTATTATGTATAAATCGATGCCACATCTCTTCAACGGTGTCCTTTGTTAACTTAAAGTTATGGTAATTATTCCTTAGGTAGGTTCTAAAACACTCCTTTGAGGCCTTACTGAATCTGTATACAATCCGTCCATTTCCCCTTTTTCACTTGGTCATTAATTTGATAGACGCAATTACCACTTTGTGATCGCTTATTCCAGTGGTCGTTGAAATGTCGGTGAATAATTCTGGCCTGTTAGTAACTAGCAAATTTAAAATGTTTTCGCTACCGTTATGACACCGCGTAGGTTCATTAACTAGCTGCTCGAGATGATTATCGGAGAATAAATCGAGAATTACTTCAGAACCTGCCTTATCCCTACTACCAGTAATGTGAACATAATTTCGCCAGTCGATATAAGGCAGATTGAAGTCGCCTCCCAGAATCATAGCATGATCCTGAAAACTGCTAGCTATACTGTTAACATTACTTCTTAATTCCTCGGCGATAGCTATGTCAGAATCGGGTGGACGGTAGAAGGCGCCTATGACGAGTTTTGACCCAGCAACATTGAGTTTAATCCATATGATTTCACAGATAGTATCGACGTCTATTTCATTACATGGGAGAAATTTACTCACAGCTATAAATACCCCACCTCCATGAGAATGTAATCTGTCTTTACGAAAAACGTTCATGCTGTCTTTAAACGTTTCGGCGGAACTTATTTCCGGTTTTAGCCAACTTTCTGTACCGATAATGATATCCGCTTCTGTGCTACAATTAACGCTTTCAAGTTCTGGTCGTTTGTTACAAACGCTTCTACAGTTAATTACGAGTACTTATAACTGTTGTGACTCTTTTACGTTCCTCCTACATTCCGGTGTTGCATCTGATTGGGTTGCCCGTAACTGTATTTCGTGTTTCGGGTCTTCCTCCCTCAGCCTAAAAAACCACCCAGTGCATTCCACACGGCCCCTGCCACCCGTGTAGCCGATTCACGTGTGTAGTGCACACCTGACCTATTCAAGGGAACCCTACATGACTCAACCCTGTGGCGGAGATCGAGAAATCTGCAGCCAATATCACCACAGAAACGTCGTAGTCTCTGGTTCAGCCCCTCAATACGGCTCTGACCCAGAGGTCCACAATCAACTCTGTCTACGATGCTACAGATGGTTAGCTTCGCCGATATCTTGCGGCCACTGGCCACAGAGTTAACCCTTTCAGCCAGCCGCCGGAAGGAAGAGAGGATAACCTCTGACCCAAGGCGACAAGAAACGTTGGTGCCGACGTGAGCCACAATCTGCAGTTGGCTACACCCCGTCCGTTCTATGGCATCCGGGATGGCCTGCTCCACATCTCGGATCAGACTACCCGGAATACACACCGAATGGAAATTGGATTTCTTCTCCGAGTAATCCGCCATTTCCCTAAGGGGCTCTATAAACCGCCTAACATTAGAGCTCCCAACTACCAGAATACCCTTCTGCGATCGCCCAGAACTAGCGGGCTGGGGGGCCGTCAGCTCGCAGGATGACAATTGTAGGACTGAATCAGTCTCCGACAATACGTCATACCGGTTGGACAGTCGAACAAGATCACCGTCTTGGCCTTTAAGCCTGTTCGACTGCCCCCGTGTGCGGCTTCGAAGTCTGGTAGCCATATGCCAGTCACCATCAGGTGATCTAGGCACAGCCTCCAGCTTTTCAGCCTTGGTTGCAGGTACAATGCTCGACATAGGTGAATCAGTGAGCGGCGTGGCTACATCGAGTTCCCCAATATCGCATCTGCTGCAACCTTCTACGGCAGCTTCTAGCTGTGTAACTTTCGCTAACACAGCAGCAAGCTGAGCGCGCAGATCAGCCACCTCAGCTCGCGTCTGCACACAGCAATCACAGTCCCTAGACATACTGCTTTTTAAAATCGAAAAAAAGAAAAATGAACAGAAACTCGAAATAATCTTTACTTTGGATAAACTGCAAAAACTCAGAGAGAACACTAATCAAATCTAATCCCCACTAGAGATAAAATGTAACACAAAAATGAGCTACTGACGAAACGACGTTAAACTGCTAATAACCTGTACTTCTTACAAAAAGTAAACAATCAGAGATAAAACTAACTAAATCCACACACCACTAAAGATAAAATGTCAAGCTAAATCACGCTACTTTATCGTGATAAAGAAGCCAGGGACGAAAACTGACACTGTTTTCTTCTAAGTACGTGACGTGATCTTTTCATAACTTCAAGATAACATTCTTTGTTGATCGTCTGACCTTTAGGAGCATATGGGTGGTGCACACCACCCTAATAATAATAATAATAATAAAAACAACACCAAAGACTTGAAATTGCTCCTACTTTAGCGCGCTTTTTTCGGTCGTGACTCAGACTTCAGCTTCCACTGCGAGGACTGTCGTTTTGTTTCGGGATCATAATCATAAACCCATCACTAGTTATAATCTTTTCAAAATTATTTTATTACTATTGACCATTTCCAAATTGCCATGAGCGATTTCAAGGCGAAGGTTTTTCTGCTCCACCGTTAGCAATTTCGAAATTAATTTGGCACACAAGCAAAACATTTACAATTTTTCGGTTAAAATCTTCCAAACACTAGTTTTCGATATTCCAAGTTCACAATCCAGTTCTCGCACAGACAATCGACGATCTTGATTGATCGCAAGTCGCACTCGTTTGATATTATCCGGTGTTTTTGTCGTCAAAGTCGCTCAGAGCGTGGGTTACTATCAACATGTGTGCGGCCATATTTGAACCACATATACCACCGCTCTTTTGTTTGTGTTTTGCTCATTCACTCGTCCCTAAATGCCGTCTTCATCATTTCGATGGTCTCCACACAACTATTTTCGAGTTTAAAACAAAATTTAATACAAATTCGTTGCTCCCATCTTTCCATCATTTTTTACGATGGCAAAATGCGACGAATGTTCAAAACACTTTGTAAACAAAATCACGCAAAATACGGCGTCCCAGCGACAACTGCGGCATCTAGGAAGTCGTGAAGCTTTACTGCTGACACTCATGCCCGGCATATGGCCTAAAATTGTCAGGATCGAATATATGGAGGAAGGTCGGATACTTTTGGGACAGACCTTATACACTGCTTTCTATAAACATGATTTTGCAACACTGAAAAAGTGTTGAGAGTTTTCATATTGTGCTGATTACTGTATTCTCCTTTCACATTTCGTTGATGAGCACTGTGGAATATTTTTAGTTTCAACTTATTTTGTAATAAACCTGGGTAAAATATTCTACAGTCCAGAATTTGACATGTAAGAAGTATTAGTGATATTCTTCCACAGCAACAAAGGAACTATCAATATAGAAGCCATATTTATAAATTTCTTTATACTTAGTTCACATTTCAATCTACAACGGGGAGTTACATGGTGCAGTATGGTGTATGGACTTAACTACAGAAACCATACAGAATAGAACATACATATTTATGTACTTTTTAGTGCACTTCCACAATAAGCTAGCCTTTCACCTTATGTGATTTCGACATTTCCGCTGAAAGAGCTTAGAATTGAGCTGAAAAAGTCGCCGTGATATAAATTTGCTGCCCTTCAAACACGATTCTGTCGCTCCCCTGAAGTTGCCGCCTGGGGCAAGTGTCCCAGTTTGATTGACCCTTTCCTATCCCCAGGGCCGGCACTGTGAAATACAGTGCTACTTGATTCTTTGCAAAAATGCTTAGTGGATAACTGCTGTACAGATGTACTAAAAAACAGTTTGTTTGAAGCCATGAATAAGATAAGGTAACATCTGCTGAAGACTCAGTGTTTTCCCTCCAAGAAGCAGCTACTGTTAAATCAGCAGCACGGTAAATTAAGGAACAAGTACTAAAATATCTCCTAAAGAAAGACTTAAGTACTCCATGAACTCATCAGTACTGAGTAACCAAAACAACTGGACATAAGTAGGTTATCTTCAATTAATGCAATGGAATAAGACAAACAAATCGTTTTTTAAGGGATGCAAATGTACGAGTGTCCCATCATATGATACTAAGTAAAATATTAGTATCAGTACTTTTAATCAAATCTCTCGGTAGAAAGATAAGGCAGAAAAGTAATGACAATATACACTCGTACAGAAGGTTCTGGCTCAGTATTAAGTTGTAGAGTGTAAGAACAGATTGAACGAAAAAAAAAATGTTTAAAGCAATATTGTGTTGTTACACATTTGAACCCTCAATTGAATTATTAATGAGAGGAAATTTATAGACACAGGAAGCAAATATTATTTGTTTTCTAACGTGGTTAGGAGAATGCATAGTTTGTGGGGCAAATGATGAAAAATGGTGGAAGATGAATAGGGAATATGCATGAAATTCAAATTTACGTCTAGTGTTTTTATTTGGAAACTTTATTATTATAGAATTACCGCTACAACGTTTTCTTCCTATTTATTCGATTTTTATTTATTGATTTTAATTAATCAAAAGTGTTAAAAATACAAGGGAAATAATTTCGCAAAACGCAACGCTATTGGTCGAATCGAATCGTGACGATCAAGTATAGCATCATATTGTAAACAAAGGCGTAGTTGCTGGGTGTTTTAATAGCTTTGTGAATGGGTTGAAGTTTATCTTGACATATCAGCATAATTGGTGAGATATTGTATTATTGCTACAATACGCATACAACAAATAATGACCGAAAGCTGTTTTCTGAAAGCACAGTCGGATAATCTTCCAAAAATTGATTTTATTATGACAATATATTTTGCATCAAATCCGAATTTTGGAGTGGAAAGCTGAAAGTTAATGAAGTGATACATATCTGAATTATTAATTTTTTACCTTTTTTAAAAAGTTAGGTTGAAAAGACAATTACCATTAACTATAATTTACGGTGTTAATTTCCACGAAAGATTAAAATTGTATTTGGATTTTACACCTCGCTAAAAATGGCAGCACCATCATAAGGTTGTGGTAAGGTTGAAATGCTGACAGCAAGAGAAAAATAGAAACTGAGGAATAAAGTTTTTCGAAATCTCGCTTAGTTCTCGAGATATCAACTGTCAAAAATTGGTGGTTCAAGCGCAACGTCAGGGTTCCAAGAAGGAAATGTGATATCTGTCTGAAATTTACTACACACGTTCCTGATTACAAATTATCTCATAAAACGTTGTATGTAAAATGATAGACCACGTAGTGTAGAAATAATCTGACACTGAATTTATCATTACAGCAATGGCTTATCTTTTCATATCAGGTTTGTTGCTGTAGCTCAGACATCAGAATCGCCCAGAAATTTTGATACAAACATTTCTTGGCACACATCATAAAATGTGATGCAAGACAGGAGGAGGATGAGGAGGGCAATGGGAGTGTACAGGGCGTATACTGGCGATGAGGCATGGAAACATATTGGAGTAGGTATGAAACGTAGTGAATGGAAGGGAAAAGATG
>JARYHS010013630.1:193217102-193474735 GCA_031002005.1 Vandiemenella viatica | reverse complement strand
CTCAGCTCTGTACATGTGGGGAATAAGAGATTCGCCGAATTGCGGCTGTGGTGTGGAAAAACAAACCATCCATCACGATGCCTCTGATTGCCCACTTCGAGCCTTCAGGGGATCACCGATAGACTTTATTAATATTTCAAATGAAGCGCTACATTGGCTGCACAATGTTGATTTTGAATTTTAATTTAATGTTACATTGTATTATTGATTTTGTGCCATGGCCATAAGCTAAATAAATTAATCATTCTCCATTGTCATTATTCTGCGTCTCCATGTTTTCTCGCTACCTTGCAAGATTCTCTTGTTCCTACTCTTGCAACGAGTGTGATGGGAGAGCAGTTAAAACTCTGACCTTACATTCGGAAGGGCACCGGTTCGAATCCCTGTCCAGGATCTAGATTTTACATGGTTTCCCCAAATCATCCAGGCGAATGCCGGAATGCTTCCTTCAAAAAGCCATGGCCAATTTCCTTCCCATTCCTTAACCCCAATCCTTCTTGCCTCTAATGACCTCAGTGTCAATAAAGCATAAAGCCATAAGAAAAAAATACTGTTGCATATATGTCATAATCAGTTCTTCTCTTCCTGGTATTTTTTTTCTAAGGTCTCCTTGAAAGTTGAGCAGAAATTATGTTTCTCCCTGTCTTTTGCATAGCTTGTGGGATCATGTACCCCAATAATCACTATCTCCCTGGCAATGTGTGTTATTTCAATCACAACAATACATTCACTAATAAATTTCCAATTTGTGTAGCTCCTGCTTTAACACTTACTTTTGTGTACTCCACTCCAAATGTGTTCATAGTTAACAAATTCTTCATCTCCTCTACCTTTTCTCTTAATTTCAGAAAATATTGTAACCTCCATTTTGAATGTCTCAAGCTCTGCGGGCAATATGTTCACTTTTGTAGAGATATCTTGTAGACTCCAATATCCAAAAAGCCACTTTCCTCTTTCCATTTTTCTAAGCCATATTGTTCGGTTTTTTAGGATTTCGTTTTTTTTTTTTTTTTTTTTTTTTTTTTTTTTTTTTTTTTTAAAGTGGGGAACTGGCCCACTACAAAACATCCAACATGGAGGACCAGGTATCTTTTTTTTTAGGTTTTTTTTCCTTTAGCTGTTTTGGTCCATGCTGGGTATTTTATTCCCCCGTACCCACCATACCTAGTGGGCACTCCCCAAGGGCGTAGTCTGGTACGGGCAGGGGGGGGGGCAGCTGCCCCCCTTCCCCTAGCTGGACGCGCGTTTGCGCTCGATCAGAGTCTGCCGAACCGAAGAGTAAACAATGTTAAGTAACTTTCAAAAATTAATTCGGTTCGTGCGATTTAAACCTGATTTCTACTGCTATCTGCGGGAAAACAGACGATAGCGAGGACGAAGCGGCACAACGGGCCACGTACGGCGCTGCTGACGACTCTTAGGTCGGTTACACACTGGGCGGTTTCGGCCGCGGCGGAAATGTTTCTGTTGCCGTCGTACCAGTAGTAGCGCGAGGGATCAAATGGGAGCTTACACCCTGGGTGGAGGGAACAACCAGCGGCAGAGCTGCCGTCGACGGCAGGTACGCAGCCGCGAGCTGCCACTACATTCGACGGTAATTTGGTCGCCCCAGTCCAGACAGTGGCCTATGTGGTCAGATACGCGCTTGCACAAACCCTAATTAGCATAAAATAAATATAGCAGATTGGAATTATATGAAATTAAATGTTTATGAATAGTTCGTCGATGAGAAATCTGCTTACTTCAAGGAGATTGCCAGCATTTCTACACGCTAAATACAAAAAGACTTGGTGTCGTCGTTCCTCAAATATTCTGTTTTCCTTTGGTTTCTTTCTTTTCCTATTTCTATGGCTATGGAACCTTCAAAAAAACCATTTTAAAACTTAACTACGAAGTAATAAACACTAAATTAATTAAACTAACTTCTAATTTCACAAAATGAAACTCAGGTCATCAAAATAAAGGTACTGATGTGCGACCACGTCAACTTTTACCAACTCTTCATAGCAGCGAAAGTTTAACCGCTGAAATAGCAGCGACAGTTTGTGAGATAACAACCATAGAATTAGTTAACTTGCGTAAGTAATAGATAAAATAATATAATGGGATGTTTAAGTTGGCTAGCGTGTAAACCAAAGATTTATGCAATGAACATCTCTGACTGTATTTTTTGTTTGTTTGTTTTACTCGTTGATATAGTAGCCTGGGTTAAAAAATTGTTGGATTGAGTTTTTTGTTAAGCTTGTGAAAGTTTTAAACATTGAGAGTACAATAAAAAAAATCAATGTTGAACAAAAGAAACCGATGGAGAATTATTTTTAATGACTGATGAATAAATTTGTTTCAAAGAGAAAGGTCTGTATTAAACAACGGCGAGGCGGCCAACGTTTGACATTTTTGGCTAAAATTAAAAGTGCATAACGGGCCCTATTAAACAGCAAAAGTACGTATTAACCTCGCAAGTTCTACCTCTGAATATGTAAACATCTCAAATTCTGTAGGCGGTGACGGTTAAGTTTCCGCTACGGTAAAAACCGCCCAGTGTGTAACCGGCCTTAAAGGATAATGCATTAACAATGTTGCGCGGTCTAGAGGGGGAGGTGTTGGTTGGAAAGCTACGCTGGGCTACGTAAAGGGGAGGGGGCTTTCCGAGCCAGGCCACGTAGCTTTTCTTCCATATTAAGATACAGAAATTACAGAAGCATTTGAATATTTATTTCCGTCATTTTATTATCCCCGATTGAATTTATGATAGCCTGACAAGACAAAACAGTACAAAAATGTGTTCAGGAATCAATATGAGGAAAAGCTACGTGCTACGTGGGGGGAAGGGGGGTTAGAGACAAAAGCCACGTTGGGCTATGTGGGAAGGGGGGGGGGGTTAATAGGAGGCCAAAATGGAGCTACATGGTTTATGGACGGTCCCTAAGTTGCGTATCGACTATAAGCGGCTGCTGCGCGAGCCATGTTCGAGCGCGCCAAACCGGTTATTTGCCGCGTGAACCATTTCTGTTGACGAGCGCGGTAAACTATCCAGGCACTGTCTTTTCGTGAAGCCACCGAGGACATACCACGTGCACGAATAACAGCAACTTTCACTGTAATGCGACACCCAGTATACTAGAAACCTAAACGAAAAATTATTTGGTGGATATGGAAATTGTATTTTAATAGAATACAGTATGGTGAGAAACTCATGGAAGACATTAGATATGAAGCCATCGAGGATACAATAAACAAATTTGACGAGATTGACAATGGTAGAGTTTCTAAATTCATTAATGGAGCCAGTGCACTCAATTTCGGGAGGCATTTCAGTTACTGATAAACGCTGTGACTTCAACATTTTTAGCAGATGGAGACTCGTGTACTAGCCTGCATTACCTTTTTCGAGTGTCAAAACATTCATTTACTTGAACAGTTTCAGATGTTTTTGACGCACTATGCGAAGCTCTGAAAGAAAGGTCAAAGATAAGGTAATAGCACCCATTTAGTACTAATTTTTTTTTATTTTTATTGCTATTCAATTTTCTGTTGCCATTCTGAACGATAACTTACTCGTTACTTAAGTAAAAGGTGTTATGTTGATTCTGTCATTTGGCGATTCTATAGATTCGCTGATTGGAGTCTCAAGTGATGGTTGTGGTAGTGATGGAGGTGATACCATCCGAGTCTGATTAGGCTGCACATTTGCTATTACACAAAAAATTTGGCACCGTACAATTGTATTAAAAGGCGACAGTTTTTGTTATCCATGGCAACAAACTGTCGTTGTTCCGGGAGAGCCAACTCAAACAAAGACACCCCCGTCTTAACTGCGATTAAATACCGATAGATTGCAGGCTGACTCGACCCACACACAACGCATCCGATCGTTTATACTGTGATATCACCAGAGAGCACGCTAATAATCTATTTTTAAAAATAATTAATTTGTATTTTCCGTAAGACTAACGATGGCTTTTAATATAGTATTACATATAATAAGGTACGACATTTATTTAATAACTACAATTATCTGCATTCGTTTGTATTTTATTTATTATTATTACCATCAAGCGATTGTGAAAAAGTCGATAGTGTAAGAGCTAATTTGTGCCAAATATTTATTACTCTTGAATTTACAGTATATTTGTCCTAGGTGCCCGGATATGAGTTGGGTCGGTCCAACGGTCAAGTTGTTTCTCATTCTGTGGTCGTACCTATACTGCTACATACTGTGTTACAGCCCAAAGGCCCAGATTCATATTAACTGCAATCTTATGAATAAGTTCAAAGGTGTTGGAAAGAGATGCTAAAACACTACTGGGTACCTTCCTGAAAATAATTTTTCTGTAGATGCTAAAGCCACTAATTTGAAATGAAAATTTAATCATTGTTGCTTGCAGACTTACTTGCCTCTGCTAGTATAGTATAATTAAGTTTTTACTCGAACTTTCTGTCACTTTAAAAATATCCATGAATATTGCAAAAACATGCTTCATCACATTATCATCAATCAGCAGCTAACGGTGTTAAGAACATCTTGGAGAAAATACCGGTCGCTGTAATGATGAATACTACTCACCAGAAGGAAGTAGAATACAATCGATAAATCGTGTCATCTATAATATCTTCGATTATATTCTGTGTTACACCGTACAAATAACTTGCCTTTAAGAAGTAAAGAGCAACATCAGAGTCAGGGGCGATTTAAGGCTACCGAAGAACCGCAGTAGCGGGGGGCCCCAAGCTTGAGGGGGCCCCGCCACGATCCCCTTAAAAGTTTGTCCTTACTTAATGAACAATTTTCCTGCTGAAATAAATAATATACAAATTTAGAATGTTAAAAAGCTGCGTTCACAATAGACGTTTCCGAAGCGTGGAGTTGCACGAGATGTTCTTCATCAGATTCAGTTTTGAGAAAGTCGTATCTGATGCAATTATAATATGCCTATATATTTAAAGACGTGTATTGCTCTGAACCTGTTTCAGAAATTAATGAAATTTTGTTCGAATAATCTCATTCATCTTTTGATGTTTTATATAAAAAGTTATTGAATTAAAATGTATATGCCTGCTCACGTGTCTCCTTGCCGAAAAAAACTATATGTACTAGCAAAGAAAGGCAAGAAAAGAAATGTCGTATACAAAAAGTGTATTATAAATATAATAATAGCTATAAAATTGAATAAACAAATAATTTCATTTGACACATTGGGCAGCAGGGCTTAGCTAGAAATGAAAGTGATAGTAGTTGGGAGATCCATATGAGATGCATTGATAAAACACAAAAGACTCGATGAAGTTGGTCCCGTCCAGCTAATACTGAATAAACTGCTGGCCCGTTTATACACAGATTTAGAGAAACCTCTATTATCGAAAGTGTAGGCAAAAGTACATCTAGAAATGCAGTAGGGGGGGGGGGGCCAGAAATTCCTTAAGCCGGCCCTGATCAGGGTGTTCTTGGATACCTGCTGAAACTAAGAATTGATTCAAGTGTAATGGTTTTGAAACAGCATATTGAAAAAGTTAATAAAAATGTCATTTATATCTCCCCACAGATTAAAAACGAAATCATTGTCCTGTGCTGCTTGGTCGATAAAAATGAAATTGTGCAGGCCGCAAAGAAGGCTTATACTTATATTGTGTTGGAAGATGAGTCGTGTGATATAGCTGGGAAAGAACAGCTTTCCATAAAAATAGTTTTACTGACGAAGATAAAATACAATCCGTCAAAAATTTCTCAGGTTCCTAGAACTGATGCATTTAAATGATAAATTATAGCATCAGAAATCGACAGGTTTTTAGAAAACGAAGGTCATGGGCCTGATAGATGTGTTAGCCAAGGTTATGAAGGGTGTTCTACATTGGCGGGTGATTTTGGTGGGCTTCAAATTTCTTTTAAAGAGAAATATAAAAAAAGCCTTGTATTTTCATTGTGAAAACCACAGACAACATGGTTGTAAATAATTTAAATGTAATTATAGAATCACGGAACACAATTAGAACCACAGAGTACATCATAAACTTTTCACTAGAAACATTTTTACAGAGAAAGTACGTGCCAAAATTTTCAGCTTTATTCGAGACTCACTGGTTTCAAAAATTTATATGTGTTTTGATATTTTTAACGAGAATTTTGAAGACATTGTCAATGGACTTTCGAATGTTTCTAGGGAAGAAAATGATGTGGCGAGGAAAGGTGCTTACCACTTATAGTGCGCTGCTACTAAGTCAGAACCTTTTGCCACTGCGTCACAATCAAAGACGATCGACACGGGAGTAATGTCTGTCTAAAAGATCATCGCAGTGACGCGGACACGAAGAGTTTAAATATTTTAAACACATCTACCAATACTGCAGCAGCCATTGAAACCAATTTGAAAGTCCGGCGCATTGTATCTGTCCAACAACGTCTTTCCAATCACCCTGCTGAATCTCTATAGGATTTTTTAAAGGGATCTATTCTCATACCTTATTTAAATTCCTTGATAGCTTCTCTGGAGTAGTGTTTTGGCATTGTACATTGCGCTTTTACACGCTTTGCTATAAATCTAACTTTAGTTATTTAGTAAATAGTCAATTATAGTAAGTATTTACTTTTTGGATCAATTTATATGTATCACAGTAAATCACGTCAGTTTGAAAAATAATCTGTTTATTTAATAAGCGCTGAAATTATCACTTTATTTGCAAGGAATTACATATATAGCCAGCAGCCGAGAAAGCTCTTTCTGCCTCCTCATTTGTTGGTTTGATTGAAATGATCATAAATAAAAACTTTTTGAAAAACTTAACAACTTTCTGCACTTTTTTGAGATCATCACATCTGGGAATCACCTCAGTATGTGGATTATCCAGTGCTACGGTCTTGCTTTGTGCTTCAATTGTGGCGTCCAGGTCTTCGTGGTTTACGTCCGAGTGAAAGTTTTTTCTAAGCTCTTAATTTCTTTCAGTGGTTTTTTTTTGGGGGGAGGGGTATAAAACGTCGACAACTGCCAATTGTGTGCAGGTACGAAGGCAGTACGTTTTCCATGACACTTGTTCCGTCAGATCTTTTCCAGATAACATCAGTTTCAACAGCAACATCAAGGCTTATCAGTCGTTCATTTACCAAACTGATGCAATGGTCCATGGTGCACGAACCCTATATTCTAAGCAAGCTGATATTAAAATGTGTTTCTTTGCAATGAACATAACCCCGAGTCCACACGCATGGCACTTGCCGAAAACTCCAAACCTTTACAAACGTTTGGTTAATTGTGGGGAGTCGAACATTGACAGCCACATGCTTACGAATGCGGTGGTATGTTTTGGGGAAGAAAGCGTGAGGGACGTCTATATTGTGTTGGATATAAATTTTTGCTTAACCTATATTTATCATAAAAAATTAAACGAAAATGAAAATACAACGAGAAAGACGGCGAAGAAGATGGTGGATGTTAAAAATCCATAGAATAATTTCATTCATATAACTATGTTTGGCATGTATTTCATTTAATATAATTAGGAGCCTATATGAAATTATTGTTTTATAATTGAAATTGTAAAATAATTATTGTTTTAACAGTATTATAATGTATAAATCAATTATTTTTTGAATGCTGAGAATTTATGGAAAATAACTTTAATGAGCTACTTTACGGTTTTTTATTTTGCTTATGGCTTTACACCTTGTCAGCAACGAGGTCATTAAAGGCGAGAAAGGACATGGGGCAAGGAACGGGAAAGAATTCGGACTTGGCCTTTTTCTGAAGGAATCATCCCGACATTCGCCTAGAGTGATTTGGAGAAAACATGGAAACCCCAAATCTCAATGCCCGTATGAGGATTCGAACTGGCGTCCTGCCGAATGCGAGGCCAGAACGTTAATTGCTCACCCACCACGCTCGGTGACCACGCATCTTTATGAGCCATCTTGATAACTTCTACCGGAAGAGATATGCTGATTTTGAATATTAGCATTCAAGGAATGTGAAATATCGTTGTTGAACCAATTACTCATTTTTCCTGCGGCACTTCTATCACAACAAACAGGAACGCATGTCTGTCCACCGTCAGTGCACAAAGTGTATCAAGTCCGCAGAAACGAGTAGGCGCTTTACAAGCACTTGCCGAAAAATTTCTTTGATTTGTGCCAAAAAACCGACACTCGATCAGATCAGGCACAAGTGCTAGCCAGCCTACACAACCCAAGTTAAACGCCCTATCCACACGTTTCAATTTGTGACGGCTTGACGAGGTTTAGCAAGTGTGTGGTCCCGCCTTAAAGTTCAAAGATAGATGATTTTTTTGGACGTCTACTCAACAAACACTCAACGAAAATCTTTGCCATTGTTTCTTGAAATTTCAAACTGAAAAATTATGTCATTTGAAAACTTTGCTATCATAGATCTTACAGAATTAGCAGAATTAGGAAATAGAAATCCACTTTTTGAAAAGAAATAACTCAAATACAATGAAGTACAGTTGATGACAAAAAAAATTTAAAACATCATTTATTCACTAGATTTTGAAATATCTGTCAATAGTTATAACCTTCTTTTTGTATTGTTTTTACTTCCTCCTCATAAACAACTCTAATTGTATCTCTTTTTGTGTGTACGATCTAGGAGCTAGTTTTGCAATAGGACGACATAACTCAAATTCAGGGGCGTAGCTACTATGGGGCTAGGCGGTGCACCGGGGCCCTCACGCTCAGGGGGCCCCTAAGCGCACCTCTAGGGGCCCTCAAGCGCAGTTTAGAGGGCCCACGAGGGTTCACGGGAAACTGGCGACCTTTTTTTTTTTAAGCTCTACCGTCGTCTAAGGGGCCCCTGAGAGAACACAGGAGCCCCTCACTATGGGCCCTCGCTGTTCATGGGGGGCCCCAACCACTGCTCAGGGGCCCCTAAAGAACTATTCAAGGGCCCCCATCCTCAGTTCAGGGGGCCCCTACCAGCACACAAAGCAAAAAAAAGGTCGCCCGTGTGGCCTGAGGGCCCAAAATAATTTTTTTTTGCACCAGGGCCCTTGTTGACATAGCTACACCACTGCTGAAATTACAGTACTGCACACAACAAAAACAAACAGAAGTTTCTAAAAAAAAAAAAAAAAAAAAAAAAAAGAAACATAAAAGTGAATTATATACTTATGATCACGGACGACATAAACACACAACACACATTTGTTGCCGTGAGTTAAATGTCAACTTGAAGGGTACAGTTAAACGGGGTGATACACCCCGCAAAGAACGAGTCGGACCGGAAAGTGACGACAGGGAGACACCGGGACGAAGACTGAAACATGTTTTCACCATGGAGGAAGCAATATATGGAGACGACGCAAGGGACCTTCGCCACATACTGGAGTGAAACCGGGTGGGGAGGGGTGGCCGCCATATTGCTTGACCGGAGAAACACGGGAAATAGGCACAAAAAGGGAATCATAAGACAACCGTGGAACCGCAATTTGATGATAGATTCTTATGTAACACGACGATACAAATCGAAAATAAAGAATAAAATTTTTCGATATCTCGCTTAGTTCGCGAGATATACTGTCTCAAAAGTGAGGTTGTTAGGTTATGAGGGGATTCAACGATAACCGTGGCGCCGCAATTTGATGACAAATTCTTATGTAACTCGATAAGAGAAACTGAAAGTAAAGAATAAAAAATTTTGATATCTCGCTTAGTTCTCGAGATATTGTACCTTAAAATTGACATGGTTAGGTTGAAATGCGGTCTGGACCAGATAAAAACTATTGCCATATCCATATTTGATCATGAATTCGGACGTAACTTAATGAGCAGGTAATTCTTTTTAACTTGAATAACAAACTGTTTATTTCTACAGTCCTTAAATTTTAGTGGATGTTGAAATAGGTTATATTTTCACATTCTATTTCAGTAATTGACAAGATAGATTTCAAAATCTAGAAATATATAAACAAGTCATATCTGAAATTTTAAAAATGTCAATGTTTAGAACTTTTAAAAAAATAATACTTCATAAAACCTCATAGTTTCTGAGCTTACTTAGAAGATATTGTACTGTTAGTGGCCTATATAATTTTGCTAGAAAAATCAGTACATTCAAAAATCAGAGGCTAACAGCTAATAATACATAAATTGTTTGTTCTCTTCTGGTATACACCACATTTCAACCTGCCAACATTTCCGTTAATATTGCCGCTACAAAACCAAACTATGTAGACACATCTAAACACAAGAAATGCATCGCGAACTACATTTCCGACAGCAAAGTTTATTTCATCACGTTTAGTAGTTCGCACAGCACATATTATCACAATTAATTTCATCGTGCACTTTGAGTGTAAACTTAAACGTGAGTAATGCATGCAGAATACCATATTCACTGTGTCGCGATGTAAACATGACCCGCTTAAATTAAATTTCCAACATTTGTCTACAATAAGGCTAGCTTTTCAGGTGCAAAATAGTAACATATGCTAATTGTCTACACTACACCAACAAAAATTTGAGAACGATATGATCCTATTGAGAGCAATGAATAAATTTATAGTGAATGGCACTAATGTTGTGGTTGCCTGTCAGATACTTCAAGAACGATAATTACAATGTGACTTACTTATGAAACACTATTCCAGGTTTTTTCCTATCTCGTCTGTTTGTGCAACCATATGCATCACAACTTGGCATTATAGAAAACTTTAGAATATTAGAAAATGAAATATTCTCAGCAGCTGACACAGTGCAAACAGCCCATGGTACTCCTACGATGTCCGCCGCGCAAGCGCAGTTTTTTCACGAGGTTTCACAGATTTAGTGTTATCTCGTCTCCATATATTCCTTCCTCCATGTTTTCACTCCATTTTACGGATTGCGCATCCGCTTAATTAGGTGCTGGATCCGCCAGACTGGTAAATGATGAGGGATCCCACATTGCTTGATTGCAGTCCCTAGCTACATCCCAGCTAAAGTTTAAGTAAGTCATTGATTGATTTTATATATATAAAAAAAATCACGAAGTTTCTGCCAATGCTACATCTTAAAATTATTTGATTATGAAGTAGCACTATGGTATAAACTATGGAAGGACAAGGGCATGACAATAGAAAATATTAGAGAACTAGACCTTATGAAAGAGTAAAATAAGATGGAAATATTCTAGAGATCCATCTGAACTGTCTGTACACAGAAAACTTTTACAAGAAAATTGTGATAAAATTGCAGATGAAGTAGGTAGCTCGAAAATTATAATTGGTGTAATTATATATAGTACTTAATTAAATTATAATTAATTAAAATATAATAATGTAATTAATTATGTAATAATGGAATATATATGTATTACATTAATAAACGTTTTTGTAGCATGCATATTATCAGTTTTCTCTTGCCTGCCCCCCTCCCCCCCTAAACAAAATCCCGGCTACGCCCTTGGCACTCCCCTAACTGCCACCAGGAAGGTGCCTGATGGGAGACTAGCAACTCCACATGGGAATTTAGTTTTACATAGTGCAAAGAAACTCATGTTAAAGCTTAGTTTATTTTATTTCAGTGAATTCCAGAGTAATATTTACAATAATTATTAAGTACGGTAATAATTTTATTGTTAAGTTTTAAATGTTTCCAATATAATTTCAAATAATTAAAGGAATTTATTATCAGGCAGGAATTACAGTTATGTTTCTAAGTGATTCATATGGGGATGTCTAAATTCTTAGATGATGTAGCTGGTTGTGAGAAACATCAACTGTAAGTCCAATTGAGGCAGCAGTCTCTGTTAAATTGCCTCTGAACTCCATATCTAAGTGATAACTTCAAGGCACTGCCAACTTATCAGAAAAAACAAATGGATGGATACCTGTTTCCTTTGATGCCTCGATGAATTGTGTTCATTCAAAACAAAGTGTACATACAAGGCATACACTCTGCCACCTGTCTCCTTCAATGTCTCGGTGAACTGTATTCATTCAATACAAAGTGTGCATACAAGGCATACACTCTGCCTCACCTTGCCTTGGTTCCATTTGTACCCGCCTTTACAGAAATAATAACTTCTGTCACACACTACACGAGAAATCTTTCACTATGACTTCTAATCCTAACCAAAATATATACTAACCCTTTAACTGCTACGGTTCGGCCGGCCGAGCCCTCGCCGAGTGCGGCTTTGTTTACGGCTAAGCTGTTTACCTGCGCTGGCCTGCCGCGTTAGACCGGACCGCTGTGTGCTGAATACGTCTGGAGCGTCGTGTGTGGCGTTCTTCTGCTGTCGCTCTGCGGTTTGAAACCGCAGATACAAAATAAATACAGTTAATATAACATTTAAAGGTTTTCAGTTTAAAACTCCTCTAAAAGTGAGTGTCTACGTAATCAAACATGCCGGTACTTCATATACTAAATAGATATTACAGCAACTGAAATGTTTTTAGTTTGTGAGCGTAGTAAATGTAATATAATTATAACTCTGCAGTTAACCATGGTTAGTAATTCTTTTTGTGTGATAAGCCTTGAAAAATGGTGCAACACACAGTGATACATTACATGTTCTGCATTGGTTTCTCGACGCACTTTCTGTATCGAACATACAGCGCATTTACGCATTGGCGTGCTCTTCTTTGAATTTGCAATATGAATGAAATTTGTAAAAAAGGTCTCAAAAAGTTGCGAGGGCGATTTCTAGGGGGGGGGGGCGTCTCACGGACCTGATCTTACAAGACGGGGGGGGTGTCAGGAAATCCTGAAAAATTCCTCACGAAATTTAAATTTATGGATGCAACAGACGAAACTCTGCAACTGGCATTTTTCGTCCGGTTACTACTCGGTGAAGAGCGTGAGCATTTAAAATGCAGTGTTCGAGAATATGGAAAAAGAACTTTTTAAACCACTTCATAGTGAAAATATAGTGTGAATTGATTCTCGCGTATCTGTTGGTCTCATCAGCATTAGATATCATATGATATTCCGTTAGAAATATCAGGAAAAATGACAAACTGCTGGAATGTTAACGTAATCCACACTTGTGTCCTGCAGCTTAATCGACAAGCACATGCTGTCAAACACGTCACTAAAGCATTCTCTTTTTCCAAACATTTCGCTCGAACAATCTGTAGCTTCAAACTCTGAAAAATGGTCATTTTCCACTAGCTGATGTACACAGCTTAGGAAAATTACATCGAGATCCTGTCGAAGGGTTATCACTGTCATCCATATTAAAGTGATTATATTCACTGTCGCTTCTAGTAATAATCTCCATGATTTCTTCCGCGGTACAAACACGACGGCGTATTCGGGAGGACGATGGTTCAAATCCCCGTCTAGGCATCCAGATTTGGGTTTTCCATGGTTTCCCCAAATCACTCCAGGTGAATGCCGGGATGCTTCCTTCAAAAGGCCATAGCCGAGTTCCTTACCATTCCTTGCCCCCCATTCTTTAACATCTCTAAAAACCTCGCTGTTAAGAGACGTTAAGCAGTTAAAAAAAATAATGACTGTATGCCATTTTCTCAGCGAAAACTAAAAGGAAAAGAGCAACACAAATTAGATCGCAGCTGCCAATGCTCAAGGGCCGAATGAGGAAAACAACTAACCACCCTGGGTGGAAATATGGATTCATAGCCAGGCCGCTAAGAGGCTAGCGTGTTAACACGTCTGGAGTACAGACAGGGCGGCGAGGCGGCGCGTGTATACACGTCTGGAGCAGAGACAGAGCGGCAAGGCGGCGCGTGTATACACGTCTGGAGCACCTGGGCGCAGTAGTAGCCACGCGCGTTAACGCGTCTACAGCAGTCAAAGGGCTAAACAGTTTATAGTGAATGGTTTTTTTGGTAGTCAACAATTATCTTTATATATTAATTTGGATAACTCAATTTCTTACATTTAATAAAAGATATTAGGTTAAAATATTAAAGTTTCAAACCCAACAAATTCACACATAATGGATCAAAATACGCTATTGGACCCTGAATTTCTAAAACAAAACTTTGCAAATTTCCTTACCAATATCTCCAACCAGCATTCTACTAACTAGCCGAAACTTAGAGAAAGGGTCTTGAAAGCTGCTCAGAGTATCAGCTTGTGGTAATTAAATATGTCATTGCATACTGGGATGCAATAATGTGAATGGGGTATGCCACTGATGCTATGCTGTTACAGTTTCTGATCGTTAAGGCTTGCAGGTTTGACGTAGTTCAGAAATAATAACACGTACCACTCTAAAGTTCACACTGGTTTTATCAACGCATAGCATACATGTTCCCCACCACCACCACTAAATTAATTGGTTACTTTGACCATGGATAAGGCCATTGAAACTTCTTCACTTTCATATGTGAATGCAGGCTTTCCCGGTGAATAAATGATTACAAATCTTCTCGGGTTTGAAGCCGGATTTTATTACAAAGCGACAAGCTTTTGGCTACTAGCTCAGTAGCCATCTTCAGGTCGATTATGTATCGGTGATCTTGCTGTTACAAATGCCAGGCGTTTACTGGTGTCGCTTAGCAACCTCA
Source organism: Vandiemenella viatica (assembly GCA_031002005.1). Taxonomy (NCBI): domain Eukaryota; kingdom Metazoa; phylum Arthropoda; class Insecta; order Orthoptera; family Morabidae; genus Vandiemenella; species Vandiemenella viatica. The sequence continues at coordinate 193,460,272 of JARYHS010013630.1, read as the reverse complement.
CGACACTCGCAATCCCACTTCATTGTGATTGGTCGAAGGTGATTGAGAGGGAGCCAATCGACCAATCAGGGCGCAGTCTCGACGATTTGATAACTGCGGTGCCTATTGGTTGTGTGCCACAACTGCTAGACTCCGGCAATTAAGCAACGTTGAGCGTGGTGAGAACTTGGATGGGTGACAGCCACAACTGAGCTCCGGCAGTTAAGCAATGGTGAGTGTGGTAAGCACTTGGATGGGTGACCGGCACCTCGACCAATCACAGTGAAGCGGGACTGCGAGCGTCGTGAGGTTGCTAAGCAACACCAGTAAACGCCTGGTATTCGTAATGGCAAGATACATAATCGACCTGAAAATGGCTGTTGAGCTAGTTGCCGAAAGCTTGTCGCTTTGTAATAAAATCCGGCTGCAAACCCGATAAGATTTGTTATTCTTCACTTTCAGTTTGCACATTCTGACCACACTTCGGTTCGACTACGTATGCACTCCGTGTCGACCACAAAAACCTGCCTTCTCCACGAAAGACATGCAGTTTATACTAAAAAGACAGCATTACATTGCTTTTGCCCACTTTATGATTAATAAGAGTAAACATGACCCATGTTACTACTACAATCTGCTGTGCTACAACTTCGCGTCCATGCTCAACAATGCTTTGTGGAGCAACTGGACCTTACAAATAATTTATCTTATTTATTTCTCTGACTTGTTCCATACTGTCAAAATATTCCATTAATCCTCAAAATACATTAACGTTACGATTGCTTATCCACTTTTTCTGCATATAGCTGACTGACTTAATAATATCTTGTCACAGGCTCTCCTACAAGAAAACACAAACAAAGGCTGTGGAAAGAAATGTTCAACAAAGCTATAAAATTAAATTCTGAAAGTGTGATTCCCATTTTTTTTAAAATACAAAAAATTGCAGAAACCAATTTAAACAAAAAAAATTAGATTAGAAAAATGTATTTATGATAGAAACAAATTGACAGAAATTGTTCAAGATTTCCAGAAAACCACACAAGGAACTTCTGCAGAACATGCAAAGATGAATTGCAAATTATCAGTCACCTAATCTCTGTTTGAAGCGTCCTGTTGGGTCTCTAGAAACAAATAACATGGAAAATTGTAAGCTCCTAGCAAATTATTTAAAAAATTGTGAACACCCAAAACGAGCACTCACTTTTTTAAAAAAAATAGGTAAATAAAAATAAACTCCAGATTCAGATTCATAAATGTTGAATTCAGATACATAAACTCCCACTTTAGATGAAAGTGAACAAATAATCTATGGACTTTTAAATAATAAACCTCGCACATATGTATATGTCTCTATAGACAGGCCAACAGTTTTTAAGATACTGCTGCTAGAAGAATCCACATCGGACAGAAAAAAAAGAATTAATCAAACAAAAATTAACAGATATTATCTAAAAGTTGGGTTCTTAAGCCAATTATCTGGACCTTTTGAAATCAGAACAGGAGTCCACAAGGAGATGGACTATTACGTCTTTTTTTTTCTGCCCAATCCTGGACAATGTAATCAAAACCTGGGAGAAAGACTAAAAGAATAGCCATTGCCAGATTACTTAAAAATGATTTCGCAATTCTGTCCAACAACAGACAAGAAAAACTCCATGAAACCACAATCAAAACTGGACTTCAAATCTCACCCACTATTTGGAGGGATCCTTTCAGTTCCGGGATGGACAAAATATGAAAACATGATTTCGCAATATTCCTCTAGTAATTAAATAAATATACTTAAGAGAAATAATTCAACATGCAGGACTAAACTGTGATGTGAAAAATAAGAGATATCTAAATTACAAAAAGCATATATAATCACCTGGAACAGACAATAAATATCCGAATATGTGAAGGTAAGATGCTGCAAAACAATAATCAAATCAGAGGCATTATATGGATCAGAAACTGTGTTTCTTGGTGGCAGATCACTAATTAAAAATATTGAAAAGCAAGAAAGGAAAATTCTAAGGAAAATCTTTGGCCCAGTTTGTACAGGAGGAATTTGGATGAAAAGGATATTTCATAAACTGTATCAGCATTCTGAGAAAAAATTATAGACACATTAATAAAAAGATGAATGAAATTCTATGGCTACATTATTAGAATGAATAACAACAGACTGACCAACGAAATTGGCTACTATAAATTGAAAGGAACCTCCAGAAAATTGGAATTGTAGGCAGTATGATAATAGTATGGTCAACAAACTATATATTGGTAGAAAGAACACGTAGTTGTAGGAACATAGGAAGAAGCTCAGTAGAGGATGAAGAAATTTTGGGAAAAGAAGAAAAATGCATCTGCTAAATAAGTTCAACCACACTACTCATTTGGACATAATGATGGAAGAGAAAAGGGGTGGAGGACTTTCCAACAGCAGTGTGAAAATACTAGGAGGTGACTTCAACTTTCCGTATATCGACTGGAATAATTACGTCCACGTTACTGGTGGCTGGGATAAAACATCCTGTGAAATTATTCATGACCTTTTCTCAGATCTTAATCTGGAGCAGCTCGTCACTGAACCAACGCGGTGCCACAACGATAATGAAAACATTTTAGATATTCTCGTTACGAATAGGCCCGAGTTATTCACGGACATTTCTACCACCATGGGAATAAGTGATCATAAAGCTGTAATTGCTACAGTAAAATTAATAGCCGCGCGCAAAAAGAAAAAAGAAAGGGTCGTTTACAGGTTTGAAAAGGTCCCAAAGGAGAGTTTAAGAACGTTTTTGAGGGATAATTACATTACTTTTATAGAAGAAAGAGGCTCGGTTGAGGAGATGTGGCTTTGGTTCATGCATATAATCAGGGAAGGTATGGACTTACATATACCGAAAAGGACAATCAGGGATGGGAACGATCCCCCGTGGTATACACGTGAAATTAAAAAGTTACTTAAAAAACAAAGGAAGATACATGCACGCTCAAGGACGACGATGTATAGGAGTGATTTAGAAAAGTTAGCTGAGACAAGAGAACATGTTAAAAATGCGATGCTCGAGGCTTTTAACGACTTGAGATGCAACTCACTTTCTAAGAGTCTCAACGAAAACCCAAAGAAATTTTGGTCGTATGTAAAAAAAGTTAGTGTTAGTGACAACAATATGTCAGTTCTACTACAAGACGGCCGGGAAGTTGATGACAGCCGCGAAAAGGCTACCGTATTTAATCACTGAATTTAAAAATTCTTTCACTGACGAAAACATGGAAAGCATTCCCGCTTTTGCACGGCGTGTAGAATCTGAGATGGATCCAGTTCAAATTGATAGTGTAGGTATCATAAAGCAATTAAAGCTCCTGAAGTGGGGGAAGGCGCCGGGTCCTGATGGTATTCCAGTAAGATTATTTTCGGAATACGCGGAAGAAATACAACCATTTCTATCACATATATTTCGTAAATCTTTAGAAGAAAGAAAAGTACCTTCTGACTGGAAAATAGCGCAGGTGATTCCCATTTTCAAGAAAGGTGATCGGCGAGATCCTAGGAATTATCGACCCATATCTCTAACATCTGTCTGCAGTAGAATTCTGGAGCATGTCATATGCTCTAACGTTATGAAGTTTCTGGATGAAAACGAGTTACTTACAGCAAACCAACACGGATTTCATAAGAACCGTTCGTGTGAAACGCAACTGGCTCTATTTTCGCATGATGTAATGAAGTTTATCGATGCAGGATCACAAGTTGATGCTATTTTCTTGGATTTCCAGAAGGCTTTTGACTCTGTACCACATAACCGCCTTTTGGCGAAGATTCGAGCGTATGGTATATCTGATCAGATCTGCGAATGGATACGCGATTTTCTAACTGGTTGGTTGCAGTATGTCGTTGTTGACGGGGAAGCCTCTTCAAAGCTAGATGTTACTTCGGGCGTTCCTCAAGGAAGTGTAATAGGACCACTTCTTTTCTTATTTTTTATAAACAATCTCGGTGACAATGTTAATTGTAGGATGCGATTTTTTGCTGATGATGCACTTATTTATAGGGAAGTGGGGTGCTCTGACGATTGCTTAGAAATACAGCGCGATCTGGATGTTATTTCGGAGTGGTGCCGTAAATGGCAGCTTGCACGTAACTGTAAAAAGTGCAAGGCAATGCAAATAAGTAATAAAAAGACCCCGTTTGCTCACGAGTACAAAGTTAACAATTCAGTTGTTGACACGGTCGATTCCCTGAAGTATCTAGGCGTAACAGTACAAAGCAACATGAAATGGGACTTGCACATAAATTCCGTCGTAGGCAAAGCTAATTCTAAACTATGTTTTATAGGTCGTATTTTGAGAAGCTGCAATGCTCATACAAAGGAAATAGCGTACAAAACACTAGTGCGTCCGCATTTGGAATACTGTTGTGCAATTTGGGATCCGTATCGCAAGGGATTGATTGACATGTTAGAGAAAGTACAGAGGAGAGCCGCTCGATTCGTGACCACTAGTTACAGTCCTTATGTGAGTGTCACAGAGCTGATACGTGGGTTGGGCTCGGATTGTTTGGCGGACAGACGACGTCGTTTTCGTTTAAATTTGTTGGAGAATATGCGAAAATCTCTAATTTATGAGTGCATCGAAATACTTCTTCCGCCAACCTATTTGGGTCGCAATGACAGAAGGGATAAGATTCGAGAGATAAGATGCCGTACTGATACATTTATGTATTCTTTCTTTCCTCGTTCTATTCGGGATTGGAATACTCTAAAATAGGATTGATGCTTAGCACCCTCTGCCACCCACAGTAATTGTGAATTGCAGAGTATAGATGTAGATGTAAAAAACTGAGCGTAAGGTACCTAAAAGAAAGGATTTTTCTTAAATGACATTTACATATTTTGCTTTTCCAATCGATAATAATTGGGGGGGGGTGGCGCAGACACACACACACACACACACACACACTCACACACTCACACGCACACACACTCACACGCACACACACACACACACACACCAATGTCTACGCATTAAGAAAGACTTCCTTGAAAGATATTGGCATAGAATGACAATGTTACTGAAATAGAATATCACTTTTCACCTTTGTAAGAAGACGTACTTTCGATTATACTTGAATGTAATATGTGAAATAACAAATCACCTATTTTCCATTTATAAATCAATGAGTCATAAGACCCAAATAAACCATTTTTAAAAAGTGAAGTGATGTGAATACTCACTGTACAGTTTAGACATGGCTCAAAACAAGATCTCATTTGTTGTCACTAATCAGATACAAGATTTGGGATAGGAGATAGAAGAGGATCAAAGCTGTGATCCAAAAAACCTTGGAGGAAAACTTCAGGAACCAATTAAATAGAGAAGTGATCATCAAAGTCATTGATGTTATAGGAAAAAATGTACTTTAAACGTAAGGTAGTATGATAGTGGGCAACAAAGGAACAAAAATAAAATATTTCTACAGAGAAATTCAACAACGAAGACCAAGGAGATGGTCAAGAAAAATATTGAAAGACACAGTGAGATTAGGGGTGAAACAGAAATATGAATTGGGAATATATACAAGAACAAAAGGTGCAGTGACAGGAGAAGTGGTGAGCACTGTACCTAGGGAACTGGAGTTGGAAACTAATTATGACTGGACACTCTCCAGAAGTACATTTATAGCACACTACAACTTCTTTATTCATGTTAATAGTTCACACAGCTTATGATATAATGTGGAAATATCACCAGAGCAAATAATTTTTCTAAGTGTCTCCTTTCCTTCTCTACTGTTTGCTATCAGAATGTATGAAAAGCCAAACTAAAATCACAAAATTCTGCACATTGATAATTACATTTTTGAAATGATTATATTTTAAACATATCTAAGGTTCTTATAATCCCTAAATGCTGCTGCTAAAATATTCAACAGTCCAATACAGGAAAAAAACTGTTTCTCATACTGTATCTGACCTAATTTTCTATTGTTAATGTGTTAGGTATAATTATATTACACTAAACAGTTTGTAAATTAGCCAGAAATTTCACTCTTTGATTTCACTGTTTTCTGTAAATGTGGGGGAAAAAGTACTGTCTTCTGCTATGCTGTTACTTTATTTACTTTAAATTCGCTGATTCTTTCAGTGAGACAGTGACAGACTATTTTGGGATAACACTAATATAACTAACATGTAATTTATGCAGTTCATTCAAAAATTCACAACTGTCATCTCTTACTTCCCTGTATCAATTTTTCCCCCAGATTCATCATTTTCTCACAATATTTGATTATTACCATCAAGGCCACATTTAGGCATAGGCTACGTAGGCTTGCACCACAAAGAGGCTTGCACCACAAAGAGGCCTGCACCACAAAGGGACCCACACCACAAAGAGTGCACCATATGGGAAAAAAATCTGGTACATGCGTTAGAATTTTTGTGTGTAATTTTTTTCTGTGTGGATGCTGAAAGGCTGGCCTACATTTCTCCCCGATCAGCACATCACGTGAACGGCTTTATGCAAACATTGATCCCTTGTATGACAGCATTGATATGGATGAAAAACAGACAGAAGAAAGAGACAGAACAGAATGAAGTAGGACACTTACACGATGCGGAATATTTGTCTAGTTCCCCAATCTATTTTGTAATCACCCATCTCTCCTTGAGAGATGATGACAGGCTAATTTTTTCTAACACCTCTTTCATTTTCCAGATGAACAAGCCCCGACGTTGGTGGAACAAAAACCTGAACCTGTGCCAGGATTCTACACCTTCAAAGAACCTCAGCCAGTACCATCTAAATGGCAGCAGATCATATAATGTACAAAATTATGATATGTGATATACTTAAATATAGAAACATGTGTCAATTTTTAAACATTTTTATTCGATTTTTTTTATTTGTAAGATTTCCAACTTCATTAAATAATTTTTGAAAGATGACCTGTACCTTTACATATACAATCTAAATAAGGTACGTGCATAGAACTGGGGCCATTCATTAATATTGATAGCCTTTTTTAATAATAAATTTGAGATCTGGAGTGGAATAAGTGGGGTATTTCAGACACACCCAAATATGATAATTTTCAACTAGCGCTTGAGCCCAAATGGTTCTCTCAAGAATAAAACCTAAATAGTGAAATTTGTAGAAAATTTTACATATTTTGAATATAGTGGATATTTACGAAAATTTGATAGTTTTATAGTTAAATTTTTTTAAAACTTTTTATCATTTTTGTTGCATCATGAAATTTTGTTAGCAAACATTAGATTTACACTCAGCACCCCAAAGAACATATATAATGAAAGAAATCAAAACTACCCCACAACTTTCCTGGTAAAACACTATCTGAATTGACTAATTAAGTTTTTAATCAATCTCTGTTGCATGTTTTGGTGATCTTAATCATCTTTTATCATTTGTTTTACCTTAATATGTAGGCCTACACTTTCAAATTTTTATTAAAACTTTTTAGTTTGTAATTCCGTGGCTTTTGCTGAGGGTGTTTGTATACAACAACATAATGCCAATAGACAGCACATTATCTATCGATCATTGGTCGAAAAATTAAAAGTGCGAGTATCACCATTCAGACTCGGAAATGATACAGAAAGCACATTTCCAACTTTTTGATTCTTCTATAAGTAATCCTCGTGTATTTTTACTATCATTACATTATCCAATATTTTGCATTAAAAGGTTTATTAATTTAATAATAAGTTATGAATATATATAATAATGAAATCAAAGGCACTAAGTAGCGAAAAGGAATTAAATTAGGATAGGGAAATGAGCCACCACTTACCTTTAGATGATAGATGTGGGGCGCGAACACACAGAAAAGACAAAAATACCCATGATACAGAAATTTTCAGGATGGGCCATTTGTCATTAGGAGAACATTATGGGAGCTGGGTATTGTGGGAGATTGCCTCACAGAAAGACTGTTGGCCAGGAAAATCATGGAAGTAAATTCAAACAAAGGACAAGTAGAGGAGCAGTGATTCAGAGCTAATACTCGACCATAGATAAATATTGAAACTGATTTCTGGTAGGTAAGAAGAGCAACATTATATAATTAAATGTAAATAATAAAATATGAATATATATATATATATATATATATATATAAATTTTTTAAAAAAATATTTTTAAATTTAAACCAAATACTCTACAGAGTAAACATTACCTCAGTTTGGTGGGGGTTCATTTGAAGTAGTGGGGATGGAGGCAAAGCAAGGATTATAAAAGGGTAAACATAAGTAAAAATAATAATAATAATGACCGGGTATTAAGCCGGGACTACATGCTTGCCAAACCTGGTCAAACTGTCACAAATTGAAACATGTAGATAGGGCGCTTGGCTTGGCTTGTGTAGGCTTGCTAGTACTTGTGACTGATCCGATCGAGTGTCGGTTTTTTGGCTCAAATCAAAGGCGTTTGCGGCAAGTGCTTGCGAAGCGGCTACATGTTTGTGCAAACTTGGTGTTGATTGTGCCCTGACGACGGACAAAAAGTGCGTTCCCTTTTGTTGTATAAAAGTGCTGCAAGAAAAATGAATAACTGGTCCAACAAGGATATTTTACAATTTCTCGAATGCTACTAAGCAGAACACTGCATTTGGGACCCAAAGAATGAAGGCTATAAAGATAAAAAAAAGGAGCTGATGCTTGGAGTCATCTAAGTGAAGTTTTAAATAGACCAGTCATGGAGATTAAAATGAAGAAAGAAATTCTTATGGTCACATTTCGTAAACATTTAAATAAAAAACAAGATTCTATTCGCTCTGGCTAAGACATCAAATGATATATATTTAGCTGGTTTAATATAGCTTATCTGAAGTCTGTATATTCTTTAGAAATCGTAGGTGAAATTTTATTCAGTGAATATTCAGAATCAGCATTGCTCATCCAGCAGAAGTTAAACTGCCCAGGTGGCTAAAAAGGAAACTCATTAAATGTTTCTTCCCTAAATTCTCTTCGATCAAGCAATAATTGATATAGATATTATGATGTCATTAAAACATAATTATTATACAATTCTAATTATAAAACAATATACTTACATTAAATGAAATACATACATGAAGCTACATATAATAATTACCTTGTACATTATTTATGGATTTTAAACATCCATCATCTTCTTTCAGTTAAAAAAAAAAAATAGGTTAGGCGAAAAGTTAAAGCCAACACAACCTCGACATCCATCATGCTCGCTTCTCCAAAACATAACACACTATCAAGCGTCTGGATGGTGATGTTTGACTCCGCAAAGTTAGTCAAGCATTTGTAGAGGATTGGAGTTTGTGGCAAGTGCCAAGTGTGTGGTCCCGGGGTTATCTTAAGCTAAGACCAGGTGGTTGCCTTGTGCTCCGTTTGTACCAGTAGACACATTTCCACCTTCTGAGTTCAGAGGAGCTGCTACTTTTATTGAAGACCCTGATAGCATGGACCGTGAAACAGGAGCTGAAATTATTCGAGTCATGGGTAATGACACGGGCAGCAACTGGGTGCTTTGGGTTCCATGTGAATACCATCTGTATGTTGCAACCAACAGTCCCTCCTGCATTATTCAAACAATATTTCACAAGCATTGATATCTCACAACTACTTCTAGCTTTGGTGAACAAACAGCTTTCATGGGCAACATTACAACCTACTCAGCACATCAATCATCCGAAATCTGCTAAAACCAAACACAGATCAGTCCTGGTCACACAATAATGCCCAAGCCTCAAATCCATTAGCAGAATCCTCTGGCAGGTCTATGATTTCCTGAAAACCTGCCCAAAAATGAGATCTATTCTTTCAAAAGTCCTCCCTGCCCCTCCCAGAATTTGTTTCAGCAGGCCACCTAACCTCAGCAAACTCCTAGTCCACAAACATACTTTTACTGGTCCCAATAGTCAGTCTCAAGGCTGTTTCCATTGCAATAGCCCCCGCTGCAATATGTGTAAAATACACTGTCCGACTGCCACTTTCACCAACCATGTCACAGGGGAAAGCTTTTCGATCATAGGACAAGCTACCTGTGAAACATCTCATGTAATTTACCAGTTAACATGCAGCCACTGCCTGGATTCATATATAGGTTTGACCACAAATCCACTTTCCATAAGAATAAATAGCCACTGACAGACGGTGTTCTCATGGAACCCAAAGCACCCAGTTGCTGCCCATGTAATCACCCATGACTCGAACAATTTCAACTCTTGTTTCATGGTCTGAACTATCAGAGTCCTGCCTAATAGCAGCAGCTCCTCTGAACCGAGAAGGTGGGAACTTGCCTTCCAGACCAAACTGGGCACAAGGCAACCACATGGTCTCAACTTCAGATAATATCTGATCATTATTATTATCATTATTACTTATGTATACCCTTTTTTAATCCTCTCTTTGCCTCCATCCCCACTACCTATATCGAACCACCATTAACCTAAGGTGATGTTTACTTCATAGAGTCTTTGGTTTAAAAAAATATTTTAATTGTATTATTTTTTGTATTTTTTTATTTATATGTGTATATACATTTTTTTAATTTTTAATATTTAGATTTGATTATATTATGCTGTTCCCACCAACCAGAGATTAATGTGTAATCGTAAGTTTGCCCGGCGAATCTGTTGCTTGAAAATTTCTCGGGCGTGCAGCCGGGTCAATTGATCGCAGATGTACGAATTTTCGATGGCGTAATATACCATCATCTTCAGGTAGTGTCCACTGGTTGGCGTGAGGAGCACAGTCCAGGACACGACTGCTGGTCTGCTCTGGACGCATCAATATTTGTACCCTCCGACTCCGCACTCCCATAGCGGTGGCGGGGGTAGTGCATTGCAGCGTGTCGAGCAGTGACCATCAGTTTGCCACCTCTGTCGCGCACAGTGCTTCGATTCCGGTTTTTGTGGAGCCGCTTCAATGCTGGGTTCCAACCTTGGCTTAGTTGGAACCTGTTTTCTTTGTTCATGAGGTTACTCCGTAGCCGGAAACTGATGGTCACTGCTCAACGTGCTGCAACGCACTACCCGCACCACCGCTATTGGAGCGCAGCAGCAGGAGTGGGAAGGCGGGGTCGGAGGGTACAAATATCGACGCCCCCAGAGCAGCAGACCAGCAGTTGCATCCTGGACTGCGCTCCTCACACCGACCAGTAGATGCTACCTGAAGATGATGGCATGTTATGCCATCGAAAATTCGTACATCTGTGATCAATTGACCTGGCTGCATGCCCGAGAAATCTTCAAGCAATCAGAGATTAGTTTGGATATTTATCTATGCTCGGGTATTAGCCCTGAATCACTGCCCCTCTACTTTTTCTCTGTTTGTATATACCCCCACCATTTTCCTGGCCAACAGTCTTTCTGTGAGGCAGTTTCCAACATCACCCACCTGCCATAATGTTCTCCTGTTGACAAAGGGCACATCCTGAAAATTTCTTTATCAGTTGTATTTTTGTCTTTTCTGTGCCTTCGCACCCCACATCCATCATCTAAAGGTAAGAGGTGGCTCATTTCCCTATCCTAATTTAATTCCTTTTCACTACTTAGCACCTTTTATATCAATATCTACATCTACATATATACTCTGCAAATCACAAAACTGTGGGTGGCAGAGGGTGCTCAGCACCAAACCTAATCTCTTTGTTGTGCATTCCAATCTCTAATGGTACGAACAAAAAAAGAATTCATATAAGAATCAGTGCGACACCTTATTTCTCTAATTTTATCTTTCCTGTAGTTCCGACCCAAATAGGTTGGTGGACGAAATATTTCACAACACTCGTAAGTGAAAGTGGGAGTACTTATGTTTACCAATAAGTTTATACGAAACGTCTATCTACCAGAGACTCCCAGCCTAGTCTACTAATCAGTTCTGTAACGGTTTCATAAGGACTGTAGCAAGCGGTCACGAATCGAGTGGCTCTTCTCTGTACTTTCTCTGTACTCTCAATCAGCCCCTTACGAAACGGATCCCAGATGGCACAACAATAGTCCAAATGTGGACGCACAAGAGATTTGTACGCTATCTCCTTTGTTTGTTCATTACAATTTTTCAAAATTCGACCTAGGAACCGCAGCCTAGAATTAGATCTACCTACCAACGTATTAATATGTAAGTCCCATTTCATGTTCCTTTGTACTGTTACTCCCAAATATTTCATAGAATCGATCATATCAATAACTGAACTGTTTACCTCGTATTTCTGAACAATCGAATTCTTTTTGTTAGTTATGCTCATTGTCTTACACTTTTTACAATTTAGTGTGAGTTGCCACTCAGCACACCATGCCAAAATAACATCCAGATCACGCTGAATTGCTGAACAATCGGCCAAATTCCTTACTTCCCTATAAATAACTGCATCATCAGCAAACAATCTAAAAAGGCTTTTCACTTTGTCTCCGAGATCGTTTATAAAAATTAAGAAAAAAAGTGGTCCTATTACACTTCCTTGAGGTACACCTGATGTAACATCTAAATTAGAAGAACTTTCTCCTTCAACAACGACATACTGCGATCGACCAGTTAGAAAATCCTTTATCCATTCGCAAAGCTGATCCAATATACTGTACGCTCGTAGCTTCACTAAAAGGCAGTTGTGTGGCACAGAGTCAAAGGCTTTCTGAAAATCTAAAAAAATTGCATCTACTTGTGAACCTGCATCAATAACTTTCATTACGTCGTGTGTAAATAGGGTCAGCTGTGTTTCACATGATCTTTTCTTCCGAAATCCATATTAATTTGTTGTAAGCAAATTATTTGCAACTAGGAAATTCATAATGTTCGAGCATATAATATGCTCCATAACTATACTACAAATAGATGTTATAGATATGGGACGTTAGTTTCCAGGATCGCTTTGATCACCTTTCTTGAAAATCGGAGTTACTTGGGCTATTTTCCAGTCTGAAGGTACTTTTCGCTCTTCTAATGATTTACTGAATATATCAGACAGAAATGGCCCAATTTCCGCCGCATACTCTGAAAATACTCTTACTGGAATACCATCTGGGCCAGGTGCTTTTCCCTACTTTAGGAGCTCTAATTGCTTTATGATACCTGCAGTATCTATTTGTAATGATTCCATCTCCAACTCGACACGACGTGGATAACGGGAATGCTATCCTTATTTTCGTCAGTAAATGAATTTTTGAATACTATATTTGGTACATTAGCTTTATCGCGGCTGTCAATAACCTCGGACCCTTCACGAACTAGTGCTGGAATATTGCTGTTGGTACGACTTACTTTTTGAACATACGACCAAAATTTCTTTGGGTTTTCTGTGAGACTCTTAGAGAGAGTGTTTGAATGAAAATCGTTGAAGGCCTCACGCATCACATTCTTCACACGTCCTCTTAACTCAGCCAAGGTTTCTAAATCGCTGCGAGATCTCTTCCTTCTGTAGCGTGCGTGTATCCTTCTTTGTTTTTTGAGTAATCTTTTGACTTCGCATGTGTACCACGGTGGATCATTCTCCCCATTTATTTTCCGCTTTGGTATGTGTACTTCCATACCTTCCCTGACTATTATGTATAAATCGATGCCACATCTCTTCAACGGTGTCCTTTGTTAACTTAAAGTTATGGTAATTATTCCTTAGGTAGGTTCTAAAACACTCCTTTGAAGCCTTACTGAATCTGTATACAATCCGTCCATTTCCCCTTTTTCACTTGGTCATTAATTTGATAGACGCAATTACCACTTTGTGATCGCTTATTCCAATGGTCGTTGAAATGTCGATGAATAATTCTGGCCTGTTAGTAACTAGCAAATCTAAAATGTTTTCGCTACCGTTATGACACCGCGTAGGTTCATTAACTAGCTGCTCGAGATGATTATCGGAGAATAAATCGAGAATTATAGTTATAGTTATAGTCTAGGGGCTACAGATCTTAAATTCGGTCCTGATTACCGTAAAAGAAATATTAAAAACTATCTGAAGATATATAAAATAATAACACGGGGAAATTTTTACTCCCATTTACTCCCACAGATAAGTCATGGCTAATTCTCAAGTTATGAAAAATGTCCACCCTTGTTTTAGCTTTGATATTTTAAAGGCAGTCAGTTTAGCTAATGGAAGGACAAAGCAAAGTCAACAGGTTGGCTATTTGTTAAATGTATAAACATTTTTTTTTAATTATAAGCAGCTCAGCAGACATTAAGAAGCACTTGTAAAACAACCTCAAACATTCGCTGCAATACTTAAAGTTTCCTGTAAAGAGCTCATTATATTTTCAGGTATTGAGAAGTTATATAAAATTACAAATTAGGGTAGCGAATTTGAAATTCTGTATTAATCATCTACTGTACTGCTGTATTCGCACTCTTCTGTTTTGTGCCTTTGTGTTATTCTCTTTGTATTTGTTATCTGCTGTTTCCCCCCCAATCTTATCTATTCTCTTAGATTGTGTTTTGTGTTGTCACCTGGTTGTATTTTGTTCCTCTTTCACCAATGGATTACAGTTTCAATGTTTCTTGTGTGTGTGTGTGTGTTCACACCTCTGTATACTAAAGAAATTGACACAACCCCAAGAAACAATGCAATTTTTGGGCCTTAACCTTTCATCAGCAGTAGAACAAGCTGGAGAGTGGCTGTTATATTCCAATGCCTCAAATAGTGGCTGTTGATCAAGGCACATGCCTGGGGTAAGACAAGAAGTAGAAGATAATTGAAGAGAATACACTAGAATTTTAGTATTATCAAATATATACCATAGTCAAAACTAGTCAAATTTAGGTGAAAGGAGCAGACAGCAAAATGAAATCATAAATATACAAAAAATTTGTAAATATATTTCACTACTCAGCATCTCTTGTTCCATTGCAACAATACATATATTTTTTGAATAAGGGTCTGAAGATAATACTGGAAAAGTTGTGTGTATGTGGGTTTCCTTATTTACTTTTAAATAGGAAAACTTTCTGTTTGACTGATATAGTGGCTTTTATAAAAATTAATATCAAGTGACAAAAATAAACCAACTATTCCTAATTTCAGGTTCATATTCTTAATGAAGAAATACGAGGACCAATAATAGAAGCTGTTGTTAGTCGCATGAAAACCATACAAGGTAACCTCAGCTTCCTGAAGTATGAAAGAAATACTGAGAAACAACTATTTCCAGTTCGTTTCATTGCAGTATCAGCAACACTTCCAAATATTGAAGATATTGCCTCTTGGCTTGGTGAACCTGAAAAGCCAGCAAAACATTTAAAAGTTGGTGATGAATACCGTCCAGTGAAATTACAAAAAGTGGTTTTAGGTTACAGCTGTCCTCGCCATTACAGTCCATTCAGATTTGATATAATGCTAAGTTACAAATTACAACCACTTTTACTTAAATATGCTGATGGGAAACCTACGCTCATATTCTGCAGTACAAGAAAGGGAGTTAATCAAACAGCAGAAACACTTCGCAACCAAATAACATTTCATTTTAATGTTCATCAGAAGGAACAAATTATGCAAGCAGTAACAAACATCAAAGAAAACAAACTGAAGGAACATGTTGTATCTGGAGTTGGTTACCACCACGCTGGTATGGATATTAATGACCGTCAAATAGTAGAGCAGCTCTTCCGTAGTTGCAGTCTTCCTGTACTGGTTGCTACATCAACTTTAGCTGTTGGTGTAAATCTGCCTGCTCATTTAGTAATTGTTAAGTCTACACAACATTATGTTGGGGGAATGTATGTTAATTATTCAGACAGCCAAGTTCTCCAAATGATTGGACGTGCTGGCCGACCACAATATGATAAACATGCAACTGCAGTAATAATGACCCGAGAAAATGAAAAAGTACACTATGAAAAGCTCATAGAGGGAAAAGATGTGATAGAAAGTAACCTCCATCGCCATCTAACTGAACATATTAACTCAGAAGTTGTACTGAACACTATAACAGACATGGCTGTAGCTATGAGTTGGATTCGATCGACATTTCTATATGTACGGGCCTTAAAAAATCCTTGTCATTATGGAATTCCAGCAGGAATCAGTAAAAAGGGTATTGAAAATAAATTACAGGAAATTTGTCAAAGAGAACTGAATGCTTTGGCAAATGCAAAGCTAGTAGAAGTGGATATTTTAGAAGTTCGTCCAACAGACATGGGACGTCTTATGGCCCAATATTACATGGGATTTGAAACAATGAAAAGTTTCTCCACAATAAAAGGAAATGAAACTCTGTCTCAATTGCTTTTAATTATAGCAAGTTGTTCTGAATTTTCTGGCTTTCAGTTACGTACTAGTGATAAAAAGCAACTGAACTTACTTAATAAGTCTGGGTTGCGATATCCCATTAAAGGACTTATCAAAACAAAGGAAATGAAAGTAAATTGCCTCATACAAGCTGCTTTTGGTTGTTTAACAATACAGGACCCATCTTTGCACCAGGAATTGTTACGTATTATGCGAATTGGCCAAAGAACTTCCAAATGTCTTGTCCAGTATATGAAGTTAAAACCATATTATCAAAGTCTTGTAAGTGCCATAATACTAGCAAAATGTTTTCATTGTAAACTTTGGGAGAACTCTCCTTATGTGTCAAGACAGTTTGAAAAAATAGGTCCTGTTTTATCTGAACTATTGGTTACTACAGGAAAAAGAAGTATTAAGGATATTTCTTCAGCTAATCCAAGAGATTTGGAAAGGATACTTAATCGGCCTCCACCAATGGGAAACGTATTGCAAGAAGCAGCTTCCCACCTTCCTGAATATCATGTAACTGTAAATGCAATGAAATGCAATTCAGGATTTAAAATTGTATTAAATCTATCAATCAAAAATAGCGAGTTAGTGAATGAAAACAATACTGCTGGACAAAATCATGGACCCTATATAATTGTTGGTGATTCCAAAAATAAGTTGCATCTCCTTCAAAAATGTAGGGATCAAGTTATAATTAACAACAATAACAGGAAAAAAATGGATTTTAGAAATGAATGCAGATGTGTCAGAAGTTAAAGTGAACATAATCAGTGAAGAGTGGGTTGGTTTGGATGAAAACAAGAATATAAAACTGCCACCAGGTATGACTCATATAACAGAGAAACCTATGGAAACTTTAAAATATAAAAAACAAAGAACAGAATCAATAGAACAGCAACGGAATCTCAAAAGGCCATCACAAAACCTATTAGAAAACTTAAAAACATTCTCAGAAAAAATCCAAGAAACTTTTGGTGTGAAAAGGCTTTGTTTGCAGACTCCAAGCTCAAAACATTTAGAAAAATTTCAGTACACTCCATTAACAAACAACAATTTACCTCCCCTCTACAATTTAAAAAGTTTACCACAGTTGCCATTAATTCAAAAATACACAAATGAAAATATTGTATATTTTGATAAACATCACAGTAATGACTCAAGCAGGCAAGAAAAAATAAAATTCAAAAATAAAAAAGAGACTTTACAACTGGAAAATTTTAACAAAGATTTCACAAATAACGCTGTTGGTACCTACTGTCTTAGAAATGTATTAGTAGATTTTGTCGAGACAGAAGATAATCACATCTTGATAAGAAGGTCAAATCTCAATGAAAAATCCAATTTTATGTTCCAGTCAAGGGGAGTAGGATGTAATTTAATAACTTCACAGAAAAATCAAGATATAAAACTTCATCAAGGAATTGAAAACCGTTTACAGAAAATCACTACACCATCTGCGACTGTTGTAGGCCATATCACAACTGAGTGTTCAAAGCCCAATCCAAAACAAAACACTTCTAATCAGACTGAATCACACGAAATGTTAACATTTAGTAAAATAGAGAAAATGTGTTCAGTTCCTGTTACTTCTATTATGAGGAAAGAGCTAAGAACCACTCCAAACATACAACAATTTACAGAAATAAAATTTGACTTGGGAATTGACCAAATTTTAAGTGATGATTCATTCTGATTTGTGATATAAAATAGGTGGTAAAATATGAAATTATAACAATTGAGGATTTCAGTATTTCCATTACAGATATTAATAAAAATAAAGTAATTAAACAATTTTAATACTTCAGCAACAGCAGTAACTATTACAAGTATTGCAATATTGAAAGTTCTGTTCATTTTTAAAAGAAAATAAGAATTAAAATATTAAGGAAATTGTAAAAAAATATTTTTGTACAACAATGAATATATGTATCAAAATATGAGACATAAGCTACACCAACAAAAAAAACTTTTTTTAATGTTGGATTATTATTGTTTAACTTATATTAGCTATAAATATCCTCACTGTTCTTTAAGTAAAAATGATATTAACAAATGATATCATGTAATTTGTTACAACAGATTTCTTCTTACATTTTACTATCTCTTTACAACCAAGGTCATTCAGACAATCTATTCTAGGAAAGAGAGTGATAAAACTATTTATCAATTTAACTTTTTGTATTAATTTGTTCTGCATACAAATATCTATTTTTGAGTTGAAAAGTGGAAGCCATTTCCACAACCAAAATATAAAGCCAGTTTGTGATAATACTGGAAAGTAGCTAGTTCAATGTTAGCTAAATTAAGAGACAAAATTTATCACTTTGTATGATTGATTGGAATATAATTTTGATAATGTAATTCAATTGCTATGTCTGGTATCCCGTCCCGACATCGCCGCATGCCCGGCAGAGGGCATGGTTATCGACTTCATATAGACGGCGCTGGCATCGGAGCAACCAGTGCCACCACATCATAGCTTTCCGCCGTGGCCAATCGGAGCCGACCCGCCGCGCATTTAAATAAAACACACACAGCTCCACTCCTCAGTTCAGTGTTCACTGCGCTTTCGGTACTCTCTCTTACTGTGAATCGCCTATCGGACTTCAGACAGTGCTCGTTCTTGGCTACGTTTTGGTATTCTCTTCGGACTCTGTGAAACTCACGCCAGACTCTGACAGTGCTCGTTCTTGGCTACGTCTTGGTACTCTCTTCGGACTCTGTGAACCTCACGCCGGACTCTGCCAGTGCGCGTTTTTTGGATTACGTTTCGGCCTGCTCCTGGGACTTGTTCGGGTTGCTCGTGACTGTCTCCGTGGACCGCCTTCTGACGTGTGACGTTCGGCCATCGTAAGGACATAGCAATTGGCGACGAGGAAAAAGGTTATCAGCAGGCATCATGGATGTCGTGACTCGCATTCTGGAGCAACAACAACAGCAGACAGCTGGTGCTACAGCAAACGCTCCAAGTAATACTCGAGAAAATGTTAGCACAGGAGGCTAAATCAGTCCAGGCCCAGGAAAATTCGCACATCCGGCCTCCAGCGTTTCCACCATTTAATGACGCCAAGGAAGACTGGGACACATATTTGCATCGGCTCAAACAGCATTTCTCGGCGTTCCAGGTGACGGACGATGCCTTACAGCGTTCACTGTTTCTGTCGTGGGCATCACCCGACACTTTCTTCCTCCTGCGGAAACTGGCCCCATTATCCTATCCGGTCGCCCTCACATTCAAGGAAATGTGTACACTGCTAACAAGCTACTACTCGCAAAGATACCATGTGGTGGCCTCCCGCCTTGAGTTCCATCAGTATCACAAACAACCAGGACAATCATACCGGTCATGGGTGACGGATCTCCAAGGTCTTAGCCGCAAATGCGACTTCACTTGCTTAAACGCAGAGTGCAAGGCTTCATATGCAGACTCCCTGATCCGCGACGTCGTAGTGCAGTTAGCTCCAGACCCAGAGGTGCGCACAGTGGCACTGAAGCTGGATAACCCATCACTCGAGGACATTCTACGCATCGCGCACTCACATGAAATTGCCCGTTCAGCGAACGAGCGCCTCATGGCACGCCCACAAGTAGCGGCGGTCAAAACGACACAACGCAACTCCCGCGTACGAGGCACACCCATGGCGCGCTCCAGACGCCAACAAAGCAGGACGCCATCGCTGTCCGACGTATCTATGACGTCCGAACCCCGAAGCCCACCACGCCGACGGATCCAGAGGCCCCTGCCGTCTTGCCCACAGTGCTTCACTTCGCACTCACGGGCGGATTGCCCTGACCGTTGGGCACATTGCACACGCTGCGGTAAAGAGGGACACTTGCGGTCAGTCTGCCGAAACCGGGCACCTCGCCCCAGCCCGATGGCCCGCATGCAGGAAGAAACGGTCAATACACTACAGACCACAGCTCAAACTGGCGACCCGCTCTCACAGAAACTATTCTTAACTCTTAGAGTCGCCAACCAGGACATCCGTTTTCAAGTGGACACAGGGGCAACGGTCTCACTGATAAACCAAGCCACCTATGTCCGACTAGGCTCACCACCGTTGTCTCCACCTACACGGTGTCTAGTATCGTATGGGGATAGAGACATTCCCCTGCGGGGTCAATTCTCCATCACGGCCGCCTACAAACAAGTCACCAGACCAATCACCCTATTTGTGGTGGATCAACCCTCGGCTACTAATATTTTTGGGTTAGACGCATTCAACATATTCGGATTCTCAATCATGGATGAAGTCCAGGTCATATGGGACTGAGTCCCATTCCAGGACCTGAATGATCTCTGTACTCAGTTCGCACCCATCTTTACGCCAGACTTAGGGTGCGCCTCAGATTTCGAGGCTCACATCACCCTCCGGCTAGGCGCAGTACCTCGCTTTTGCCGTGCCAGACCTATTCCGGTCACCTTACATTCAGCAGTAAAACAGGAGCTTGACCGGCTTCAAAAGATTGGAGTAATCGAACCTGTCAAATCCAGCGCATGGGCTACACCACTGGTCATCATCCGGAAACCCAATGGCACCCTCCGGTTATGTGGAGACTTTAAGGCTACTATCAACGCCCAGTCTCAAGTCGAGACATATCCAATTCCACGACAAGAAGACCTTCTTACTAAACTTGCGGGCGGCGAATACTTCTCGAAGATTGACCTCACAGATGCATACTAGCAGCTTCCACTAGATGAGGAATTACAAAACATCGTCGTCATCAATACACCGTTTGGACTCTACAAATACAAGCGCCTCCCATTTGGTATCGCTTCTGTGCCTGGCAATCTTCCAAAGATACTTGGAACAGCTGTTGCGGCACATCCCGGCATGCGCAAACTACCTGGACGATATCATTGTCACAGGAACCACTCGTCAGGAGCACCAACAAAACCTTCGCACTCTATTTGCATCATTACAGGAGGCGGGGCTGCGGTGTCGCCTCGAGAAATGTCGGTATTTTCAAGGGGAAGTGGAATATCTCGGCCATTGGCTCAACAAAGAGGGAATTAGGCCAACAGACCGCAACGTGGCCGCCATAGACTCCATACCCCGCCCAAAAAACCTGTCTGAACTACAAGCCTTCCTCGGGAAAATAAACTACTACTCAAAGTTTCTGCCACAAGCGGCACATATTTCGCAACCACTCAATCAGCTCCGAAAGAAGGGTGTTGCCTACAACTGGACCCCGTCATGCCAACGAGCCTTCGACCAGTTAAAGTGCATGCTAAGGTCTGTTCCTAGTCTAACGCCGTTTTCCCCTACACGGCCCCTAGTCGTAGCAGCTGATGCCTCAGCATATGGAATCGGGGCGGTACTCGCACACAGGAATGAAGATGGCTCTGATCAACCGATTGCTTATGCCTCCAAGACATTGACGCCAGCAGAAAGCAACTACTCACAGATCGAGAAAGAGGCATTGGCAATAGTCTTCACTATCAAGAAATTTCATGTATATCTATTTGGAACCAAGTTCTCCCTTATCACGGAACACAAACCGTTGGTGGCAATATTTGGACCCCGCTCCAGCCTCCCAGAGCGAACGGCCCAACGCCTCCAATGATGGGCGATGTTTCTGAGCTCTTATAATTACACAATCCAATATAAGCCAACAGCACAACACTCCAATGCCGATACCCTATCACGCCTGCCTGCCGGCCCCGATCCGGAATTCGACCAACAAGAAGTGCTGTGTTTTTATATCGACACAGAGAGGAAGCAGACAGTGGACGGGTTCCCCGTTACAGCGGCCCGAATCGCCTCCGCCACCCACCGGGATCCAATCCTGCGCCAGGTCCTGCGCCATATCATCCATGGGTGGCCAACATACCTCACACGCAGGATGGACAACGAACTGAAGACATGCCGCCACATATCCCACAGACTCTCAGTCACAGATGACGTCATCCTTTTGGACGCAGAAAACGATACACATCGTGTGGTCATCCCAACGGAATTGCGCTCACAAATCCTAAAGCTCCTGCATCGAGGACATTGGGGCATGTCCCGTATGAAGAATCTCGCAATAAGACATGCTTATTGGCCAGGAATCAATCGAGACATTGAGAAGATGGTACACAGCTGCACAGCCTGCGCCCAACATCAGGCAGCGCCACCACAAGCTTTAGCACCCTGGCCCACTCCCCGTCAACCGTGGGACCGCATTCACCTTGACTTTGCAGGCCCATTTTTGGGAACCATGTGGCTACTTATAATTGATGCCTATTCAAAGTACCCGTACATGGTTCGCATGGCATCCACGACGACGGAAGCTACACTAAATGCATTAAGCCAGGTTTTGGCCATCGAGGGGTTACCATGCACCCTCGTCTCTGACAATGGGCCCCAATTTACAGCAACCACATTCGAGGAATTCTGCGTGGCAAACGGCATCAAACACATCTTCAGTCCTCCATTCCATCCCGCCTCAAATGGCGAAGCAGAACGGCTCGTAAGGACGTTCAAACAACAAATGCTGAAAGAGGTACAGTCAGTCAGCTACGACGTCTTCCGCCCTCACCCTCTTTCTCAGCACGTACCGGACAACACCAATCAATGGTCGCAGCCTAGCAGAGCTGCTCCATGGGCGACAACCATGGACGTTGCTGCACCTCCTGGCACCATCACCGGCGGAGCCCCGATCCAGACCGTCCCATCGTTACACGCCAGGCAGCGCAGTCTGGGCACGCGCCTATGGAGGAAACGCCACTTAGATGCCAGCAACTGTAGTGGGGACACACGGACGGCGTGTCATCTCAGTACAAACGCCACACAGAATAGAACGCCGTCATCAAAACCAGCTGCGACCTCGCAGCACAACAGGCCCATCACCATCACAACAATATCGTGAAGAATACATTATACCACCTCCAGCGCCATTAGCGGAGGTCCCACAGCCACCCTCCCCACAATGACGATACCACTTGCGCCCAAGAAAACCAGCAGTACCAGCCGAGAGTGACGTCGAAATGGACACACCTATCAACCCTCCACCAATCACATTGGCACCCACGTCACCTCATCCTCAACCAGGGAGTACGTCGGCGCAAACCGAGAACGATGCGGCCGGGATACCACAGCCACTCCAGCCTCATCACCCCAAGCATCGTCGAGGGCGCTTCCGTCTGTACGCGCCCACTTCAGTGGGGAGGGATCTGGTATCCCGTCCCGACATCGCCGCATGCCTGGCAGAGGGCATGGATATCGACTTCATATAGACGGCGCTGGCATCGGAGCAACCAGCACCACCACATCATAGTTTTCCGCTGTGGCCAATCGGAGCCGACCCGCCGCGCATATAAATAAAGCCCGCGCAGCTCCACTCCTCAGTTCAGTGTTCACTGCGCTTTCGGTACTCTCTCTTACTGTGAATCGCCTATCGGACTTCAGACAGTGCACGTTCTTGGCTACGTTTTGGTATTCTCTTCGGACTCTGTGAACCTCACGCCGGACTCTGACAGTGCTCGTTCTTGGCTACGTCTTGGTACTCTCTTCGGACTCTGTGAACCTCATGCCGGACTCTGCCAGTGCTCGTTTTTTGGATTACGTTTCGGCCTGCTCCTGGGACTTGTTCGGGTTGCTCGTGACCGTCTCTGTGGACCGCCTTCTGACGTGTGACGTTCCACCATCGTAAGGACATAGCACTATGGAGCACTTGCTCTGGTGAAAATTGCCCTACACTACAACTTCTCCACCTCCCTCCCCCCACCCCCCTCACATACTTTTGCCTTCTACTAATTTTAACTTTTAATTCTTGTAGCGTTTTTGAAAATTACTGATCATTTCAGTTGGCAAATTGTTCTGATCTTGTACAATGCCATGACTCTCTTCACCCTCATTCTGCTTTCCAATTAATCCAATCTCAGCTACTTCAATACATCAGTTACTGATTCTGTTCTGCATTAATTTCCAGAGCCAAATCTAGCATCCCTTCTTTGCACCCCTTCCAACTCCAGTGTTTGATACCCAAAATTTGTATCCCATAATCCACTACCATATTCCAACAATAGTCTAACTGATGTTTTGTAACCCAAATCCTTTACTTCTCTCCAACTAATTAAGGATTTTGAAATCTTCTATCTGTACGATGTGTCCAGCCCAGTTGAGTTTGATACTTATATTTCAAGTCTTCAACAAGCAGTTCTTTCTCGATCTTATAATCAATGTCTATTTTTTTTCTTCCTGTGTACGTTATTTGCATTCTTCTTCCTGTATTAACCTATCCAGCTAGATATCTTGTCAAGATCACCCTGCAGCTATGCACAGTCGTCTATTGTTTTGATCATCTTATAATGCATTATGTCAGCTGGAAACAACCTAACCTCTGACAGATTATTAACACAATAATTCATTAGAAGAATGAATAGCAATGGTCTCAACACACTACCCAGTAGCACTCCTATTTTCACTTTCACTTCTTTTGATATTGTTTTTCCTACCTTAAATTTTTGCTTTTTACATTTTAAGAATTGTTCTATCCAGAAAATCATGTTTTCATTCACTCTATTAGTTTTTATCTAATTTAGCACGATTTTATAGCTCACTTTGTGAAAAGCGTTTGAAAGATCACGTGCTACACTGACAATTTGGCCTCCTTGTTCATTTCATCCAAAATATATTGCATATAGTCCAGTAACTGAGATTTGCATGAATATCCTTGGCTCAATCCATGTTCACCTTGAAAACTATTTAGGTTCCAGACAAAATTTTCTGATGTGATTGCATATCAATCCCTCCTATAATTAACCTACCACTGATGTCAAATTGATTAGCCTTTAATTTTGGACTATATTTGTCACCCCTACTTTATGGGCTACTACTACTATCACACCTTTCCAGTCCCTTGGTCAGCAGCAAGTATCCACACTCAGTTTAAATGACATTTCAAGATGAGGTACAATGTCACATCTTGCAATATTATTTACACCAGCCCCTTTATACTCTTTTAGCTTTCCTACTTCCTAAAGATGAATTTAAAATTTCTTGAACATGCACCTACTTTTGCCCTCTACACATATCACCTTTTAAATAGTCTGCTCATTTCTAGTTGTGAGGATAAGGTCATTCTCTGATTTACATTCTTCCATTCGAGAATTATAGTTTCTAATTATATCACTAAACAAGTTAGTTAAAATCTCTATTTTTCTCCACCATTATTTCTCCATGCCCTCAGTTTTCTAATATAGACATAGAAATTTCTAGATGCATCTATTAGTGGTAACAATTCACCAATAACCATAATTTTATGGAGTGCACGCTCCAGTAGCAATTTCCCTACACACCCATTCTTCACAATCCCATATTTAGCCATCTACTTTGCTGTTATTAATTCAATTGTGGTGGACTGGCTGTTTTTTTTCTCCCCACCTCTAGAGAAACATTTAAATTGGTTACAACCTCTTTGTTATGTGAGGAGTAGATCAAGTCAATAATACTCCAGTAGGTTATGTAAAATTTACATTTATTCAAGTAAGTACACAATAACTAATTTAACAACCCATTAGGCCTTCCATTCCCTTATTCCTTCCAGGTCAGTTATCCTTGCAACTAACAACTCTCCTTTAACATCCTATTTGCCTACACCAACCCCAAGTAGCTATCAGTGTCTAAGCAGGATCATTCTCAACTGTATCTACATTGATGCCATGCTGTGCTGTCAATGAAGGCTGCTACCACTCGTCGCCGGCCATCTTCTGCTGCCACCCTGCTGCTTGCCCCAGTCTCATTCACTGCTGCTCCTTGACTGCACAGTTCGACCTCATTCCATCAATGGTCCCAGGGTTTTGTTTGTCTCTCCTCACTACATTATTCTAGGAGGGGATGACCGCTATCCAATCCCGGAATTTCTTGATTCCATCACTCTGGCTGACATATGCCTTAGATTGCGTGAAATTGCTGACTGCCCTAACCTACTAAGAAGGATGTTCGTCCAGCGAGTTTATACATTATTCCTGGTTCGCCTATTTACAGTACCTGTCGCAACTGACCTAGCTTCTATAGCACTTTGCAATAGTCACTATAACTCCCTATAAATCCTTAAAACCGGTGGTCACAACACCGTATTTAGTTGTTTCAAGTTTTTTTCCTACTGCCATACTGTCTCTTAACTCCATTCTTTTTAGTCACCTCACCTCCTTATTATAGTATGTAGTTTATGTACTTCTCTTTATTTCTGTTTTGGAATAAATATTTCTCTACCTTTTTTTACTACCTCCTTGAACTCTTCCCCACTTCGCCTCCACTGTACTTGTTCTTACCGTCCTCTGCTGAAACTTTCCTAAAATATATCTTCAGTTTCAAAATCTGTGTCTTTTATGTAACTGTACCTATTTCTCCCTTCAGTTTTGGCCAGTGGTTTACTGAATCCACAAATATCCATCAGAATTGCTTCAGTATCGCTTATTCCTCTAGTTGCTTAACACCCCACAAGGATATCATTGGGCTTTGTTAGAAAGATAAGCAACATGCTTTGTCCTCTTGTATTTCGACTCACCCCTTGTGCAAATCCTCCTTCCCTTATTAAGGTACAGTAGAACTCCAATTATCCGAATCAATTAGGACCGGACCCCATTTGGATAGTCAAAAATTCGGATAACCGGATTTTTTTTCCGAAAAAAGGGTCTATTTTGATTAATTATTGTATATATGCTGAAAATGCCTTCTTTTCCAAGAGATTTTTGGTGCTTTTCACTTCAGGAATGAAAATTTCGCCATACCACTTGGTAAACAAAGCTGCAGTCATCCGAACTTTGGGTGGGTTTTTATAAAAGACTGGAAGCCTTTTTGTCTTAGTTAAAAAAGTGATTCGGATAATTGTTCTACTGTATTTGCAAATTTCTTTTTCCATTGTGTTAATAATCTTATTTCCTACCAAATTTACACCTGTTAAATTTTAATCCCAACCAATAATGACTATTTAGTTTCTTCCAAAGAGTCTCACCATTCAATCTTCCACTACAGTAAGTAGCCAAAACCTTGATATTTTCTATTTTTACCACCCCAGAAATCTATGCCAAGTAACTCATGGTCATGATCTACAAACACCAATGAGCAGTAACCAGTATGACTACAACTCCACCAATTGCTCTTTTATCTCTGCAGAACACTCTGTAACCACCAGGGAAAAGCTCATTGTCTGATACTTCAACTGTTAACCAAGACTCTACCACTATATTTACTTCTGGTTCATATATCTCTATTAAGTTTTCAAATTCTATTCCTCTGTTCATTATACTTCTACACTTCACAAAGTGACATTCTTATCACTAGCTTTGTGATATTTCCAGCATTAATCTTCAACTTCCTATTTCTGTTCCCATCAATTTTGGAAGCTTCATCTATTTCTTTAGCATTTTTTTATTTTTTCTGTTGCGGATCTACAGTCAGTATTCCTTTGATCATGTGTCTCCATACCCTCACCAGCAGCCACTAACTTAAAAAAATAGTACCCAATTGTCTCTTCTATTTAGGTATAGCCATGCCAAGTGAAACCCCTCCTGCCACTGGTTGTCCTTTCCAAACCAGGAATACACATTTATTGCACTGGCCGAGATATTTAGGACATGCGTTTGATTCTAGGACAAGGAGTGTCTCTTGACAAAGAATCATTGGAACGTGTAACATACATAGAAATTAACATCAGAGCTTGAATTACAAGACCTGCACAGCAGGAGTTTAATATTAGACTGTTTACAGTAAAGTCTTACAATAGGAAAGAAAAGTAATGAATAGAAGAGTAAAGGTTTGGGCTAGGAGAGTATACAAGCTACTTTCTCAACCTCAGGATCCAACAGCTAGACAATACTTTATAAGGAGCTAGCTTACTACTGGGGTTGTAGTATGCCTTCACCTTAACTAACAACTTTCTTCTTGAAAAAGTTCTGCCAAAATCCCAACTGTTCAAAATTACTAAACCGTAAAAAATACCTTGGATAAATCAACTGTAATGTAACTATGGTCGCCACTTTCCATAATGAACCTCAGGAAAGAAAAGGTTAATTTATAACGAGCATAGAAACACTTTTCACTTTTAAGAAAATCACTTCAAAATTTCAAATTCTACATTACAATTGAAAAGGCTTTCAGCCATTCACTGCCAAAAGATTGCTGGTTATGAATGAAGACAGACCGCAAGAGTCCCCTAAATAATTTTATGAAGTTACATTATGAACATGCTAAGTGAACCGTTCCCCACTCAAAGCCTATCATGGCGGCCAGGGCACATGTCCAAAGGAACTACTTTCAAGGTTGTAAGTGGAGTAGCTCATGCAGCACTGGACAGCAGGTCCACTTGCTACCAAGATCTTAGTCCCACTGACGAAATGGTGGGTCAAATCCCTAATATAATCCTCCAGGTCACGTGAGGCCCAGAACATAGTCTGGCAAACATTTGTAACGTAGAGCTCCCAAAATTTTACAATAGTTAGATGACATCCTAATGATCAGTTTACTCTATCATAACTTTTGCTGTAAACTTACTCAATTAGTTGCAAAAAAATTAAAATATGTTGCCACGTAGTAATACTGTATGTGCAGTTGCGATGTCAACTTCCGTCATCCAAACCTTAGTGCGGGAATACTATATTTTGGGTTTTTAAATGTATTGTAAGACCCAAGGCTGATACCGGGGCTGTAGTATCGATCACCTTAGCGCCTCAACTAACAGTTTATGTGGATGGAAAGTTCTGTGCAATCTCCACAAAGTAATTAAATTTGACCATGTAGCCTAATAGAAACTCAACTTAAATGCTTGAAGGTTGCCACTAGATCTGTTTCTAAACCACAAATCTAGAAAAGGTTCCAAGATAACTACTAAATCACAAGAGTTCACTTTCAGAAAAATTTAAAGTTTTATTTCAAAGTCACATTTACTAAAATGCATTTCACAGTTGAGTAGGCAAATCGAAAACTCTTTTCCAAAATATTGCAGATTGTGGAGAGAAATTTTACCGAACCAACCCCTTTCGTAAATTTAAAAGTTCATATTAACCGTTATCCTCGCAGGCTATCACACCAAAGTACTAACATGGCCGACTCAGTAGCTTTAACTTTCAACAGATTTCATACCCGCCCCGACACAAGACAGACGCAGGCTCACTCACATAATGCTCCCAGGATACTGAAAGACGAAATCAAACCAAAGACGAAAGACCCGGTCAGGAGAGGACAGGACTGTCAGATGTATGGGCATAGCCCATTCTGCCATTCGTGAGCCAGGAAAAACCTATGTCATATATCTAATTTACATAATTTGGACTGGAAAAATTGTATTTGTCTTAATTTGGTTTTGATATCTACAATATGTTTTACTAAATCTAATGGTGGGAGAATTATGTTGCAAGTATTTACAAGGGAAACTATATACAATATTGTGGGAATCTAAAACTAATGGGGGGGGGGGAGTACATTATGCTAGCTTTTAGGACCTACTTATGCTAATGGTGGATAGTTTACTTGTCATCTGGGCCTACATTATACTGATGTGGGTCCTACATTACATCTATTGGTGGGTAGGGGGATTATGGTGGGTAGTGGGGGGTTAAAAATGATACTGTCTGGTGAGGGTAAGTTTTGGGCACTTTGCTGGATGCATGATTTCTTCCTCATCGCCTATTTCAGCTATGAGGGGATGGATGGAAACTGAGCATTTTCAGTAAAATATTGTGGATTTGGCTTTGATGGTTTCAGGTATTGTTGGGAAGTTTATGCTACTATGTATCTCCCTGTTGGGAAGGTACCTAGGTGTGTCCACTATTATACGCAGCGCTCTGTTTTCCAGTGCCTGGATCTTTTTGACATGACAGTCGGCCGCCATGCTCCATACTTCGGACCCGTACAGGAACGTGGGTTGTATGATCGCACGGTACAGGAGCAACTTTGTATCTGTGGATAGTCCGTCACCTCTTAGAAGGGGGTAGAGGCAGGCTAGTTTGGCTTTAGATTTAGCTTTGGTGTCATCTATGTGTTTACCCCACGTCAGTTTTTTGTCTACCCGCAGACCCAAATATTTGACAACGTCCACCCAGTCAATGTCTATGCCAGCTATGCTTAGTTTCTTCTCGGGTATTTTCAGTTGTGTGGAGAATAAGATTGCCTGATACTTTGCTTTGTTGATTTTAATTCTCCACACGTTGCACCACTGTGTCAGTGCTTCCAGGTGTCGTTGCACTTTTTTAATAGCAAAGAGTAGGCTTCTATTGCTGGCATACACTGTTGTATCGTCAGCATAGAGTGACATGTAGCTATCTAGTTGCTGAGGTATATCGTTGATGTAGACATTGTACAGGATGGGACCGAGGACGCTTCCTTGAGGAACACCTGCTTCAATCTTCTTGAGTTCGCTGTTTGCCTCTTCATACTTAACGAAAAATTGTCTTCCAGTCAGATAGGAATGTAGCAGATGTAACATGTCGTCTGGGATTTTGTGGCAGTGTAATTTGTATATCAGGCCTCCATGCCACACCTTGTTAAAGGCTTTTTCAATATCTAAAAACATTGCAGCAGTACCATTTCCTGCCTGCTTTTCTTTGCAGATATGCTCCACAAGCCTGGTAACTTGGTGAACTGTACTATGATCTTTTTTAAATCCAAATTGTTGCGCGATAATTATGTTGTTCGCTTGCAAAAACCGATTGAGCCGCCTGAGGATCAGACGTTCAAGGATCTTTGCAAGAATTAGAAGAAGAGAAATTGGCCTATAATTTTGAGGTAAAGTCCTGTCTTTGCCAGCTTTAGGTATGGCAACAACCTTAGCTATTTTCCAGGACCGAGGAAAATAGCACTGACTTAGACAGGCGTTATAGATGGAACAAAGAAATCTAATGGCTTGCGGCGGCAGATTCTTGACTTGGAGCGTGGATATCTCATCATACCCGCAAGCCTTTTTTGACTTGAGGCCTCGAATGATAGACACCACCTCCTCATCATTTGTTTGTTGCACTGTATTCTGCGGAATGGAGTTGATGAGGCGATTTACCACACTCAGAACGTGTTCCTTGTGTGTTTCGCCTTCATCGTCAGCTATGTCATTCGGGGTGAATTGTGGTTCTAGCGAGTCAGCGAGGGCCTGAGCTTTCCCAATTGGGTCATACACCAGCCCATGCTGTCCTTGTACAGGTCGAATTGGTTGGGATGTCTTGCTGACTGACTTCGCAAGTGCCCACAGTTTCCTGTTGTTATTCTGTACTGCTGCCAATTTTCTTTCCCATTCTTGTCCTCTGTGTATTTTCAGATTCTCTCTGATTTCATCTACTAGGTTGTTGACCATCCTTCTGTCAGCCGGGTCCCGCCAACGCTGCCATCGCTTTCGAATCCGGTTCTTGAGGCAAATTAGGTTTCTGATATGGTCTGGAGTTTGAATATGTAAGAATGGTTGTTCAATTTTAATTGTTGCCTGCTTGGTGCATTTACGAAGTACTGCCCCAAACGAGGCCACAGCCTCATCTATTTTTTCTGTTGAATTTAAGTTTGGTATGTTCGACAGGTGGAGCGCGACATCTTCCTCATAATGTTCCCAGTTGGTATGGTAACCAATCCAGTTCTTTGGCGTTTTGGGTTCTCGAAGCGTGAGTGACAGAAGAATCGGATTGTGATCTGAGCTGAGATGGCATTGGGTTAAAAGCTCCCTCCTCCACCTCTACCCCTTCACAATAAATAGGTCCAGGATATCTGGGAGAGTTCCTGCCCTATTCGGGAAGTGTGTGGGGTCGGGCGCCAGCACTTCAACATTTCTGTTGCTATGCAGCACCCTAAGCAGCCCCCTTCCATTCCGATTGGTAGTTCTACTATGTCAGTCGGTCAGTGCGAGTCACTACATAGTTCCTCAGCCTGAACTCGTTTCCCGGGTTCAGGTGGGTTTCCCCGATGAGGGCTATGTCATTGTTTTCAAGGTAGTCAAGTAACTCTAGTCTTTTGTTGGAAATGCCATTGGCATTCCACGCCAGTATGTTTAGTGTCGATTTATTTATCGTCGCCATTGAGACGGATAAAGTTGAAAAAGGCTTCTGCTAGTATAAGTGCCCTTTCCTGGCTGTCCTCAGTCTGTCGGAATTTGCTAAGCGTATCTTTCATTATGCTTAGCATCTTCCTAAGATCAAACTCTCTCAGGAAGGACATAAATTCTAGCATATCCAACTTAAAATCTTTCGGCTTTTCGTCATTGTTTTGTTTGTTGGATTTGTTTGTCTGTTTGTTCTTTAATTTAATTTAATTTAATTGCAATGGAGCACAGGCTCCAGTGGCAATTTCCCTACACACCCATCTTCCCCCTATCCTGCACCTACCTAAATTTGCCCTCTACAAATTTTATCTTTAAATTCTTTTCTTGGATTTGTCGGTTTGATCTTTTGTTTTGCCTGTCTGTTTACTGTTTGTAGGCTTGTCAGTCTTTTTGCTGTTTGAGGGTTTGTCAGTCTGGTTATTTTGTTTCTTGTCTGTGGCCTTGGTCCACGGGTTTGGTTTGTCAGGTAGGGAAGGGAACTGCTGTTTGTCAGAGGTACTTGGCGGGTTTTGTTTGTCAGATTTCTCTTTCTCCTGCTGTTTTTGTTGCTGGAACCTGACATTCCTCACCTGCATTATTTTCTTATACTGTGGGCAGCCTTTATAGCTCGCTGGGTGTTCCCCCCCACAGTTTGAGCACTTGGCTGGCTCATCTTTTGTTTTATTGCATAGTTTTGTTAGGTGTTCCCCAGAGCACTTAACACATTTAGGTAGGACACTACAGTTTCTTTGCCCATGACCAAATTTTTGGCAGCGATGGTACTGTGACGGGCCTTCAGGTGTTTTATAGACTTCTACTTTTATTCTAAGGTGCATAAAAAGTTCTAGGTCATAAATTTTCCTAGCTGTTTAAGAATTGTCCAGTGTGACCAGAAACAATGGCATGGGTACATGTATGGACGCTTCTTTATCGAATTTATTCAACTGGCTGACATCTTTACTGGAAAGTTTAAGGAAACAAGTTCGTCGTGTATCTGTGTAGGGTCAAGGTCTATAGGCAGCTGCTTAAGAACGACCTTCAAGTTCTTCCGAGTGCCGTCGAACTCATAAGTGTGGAATTGTGCTTTCTTGTTTGTAAAGTAAACTCTTAAGTAGTTGAAGTCAGTTTCATTGAAAACCTGGTACTTAATACTGCCAGGCTTGTAGCCTATATTGAGGCCTCCAGTGAGTGACTTCTTAATTTCCTCAACTGTCTTGTAGTAATCTTTTGTGTCATATACAATGATGGGAAGAACCTTTGGCTGACGTGGCCTTACACTGTCATGTGTTGACTCATTACCAGAGGTCGGAAGGTTGTTTAGGGGAGCGAACATGTTCCCTGTGGGTACATTGATGGTAACTACTGACTCTGCAGTCTCCATTGTATGTGTACTGGGTTCATCAGAGCGCTGACGGTTGGTGGCAGGGGTCGGTGGTGGGGGCATGGCCTCGGCAGCCCTTACGGGTTCCGTGGCGGTCTGGGTGTTTGAATAACTTAAACTAGTAATTTTATTCTAACCTATCCAACTAGCCTTTGCCTCAGCACGCGCGGGATGATCCCACGTGAAGGGGTCCCTGAAGTGCAAATTCCCTAACTAACAGGCCCTAACACTGTGGCTTTCCACAGTATATAACCTATAGCACGAACGACAGAAGTGCTAGCCTGACATCTGACAGACAAAACTTTGCTTTGAGTCCCTAATGACAACTTGCTTAGCTTTTATGGCGTACGCTAGCAGCATCCGCCTCTACGACGTCTTCGCAGGATCGCTGTTGCGGGCCTGCTATAGAGCCGTCAGCCAGTACTCTGCTATCCTCGCCGGCGCGGGCCGTAAATGGACCATCCGCTTTGCTGAGATGCTGCTCCGTGAGTGGCCAGTCTCGGAGTGTGTGTCAAGACCCGGTCACATGTAACCACGAGTTTATATAGCAAGTGGCCAAACCAATGACCTAAGCAGCTGAATCACATCTTTTTGCTTCCGCGTAGCTAAAAGTGTGTGTAATTTATTTGACGATCCAGATTATTAAAAATGTTTAAACTTTGACAATGTCTGTAGTTATCTACTAGAAGTCCAACGGCAGTTTAGTGGGAAATTTATGGTGATTAGTTTTAAAGTTTTATTTAATTTCTCGTGGTGATACAAATCTATGAAGTAGGGGATTAACCCAAACGTTTGAATTTTTACAGCGACAATCAACCACAATCTATCTTCAAAAACTTAATTACCAGACAAAAGCTAAAACTTTTTACTAAAACCATTATATATTCAGGATCGTCTTAATTAGGGCTGTCTACTGATATAAATTTCAAATTAATATTCCTTTTAATTAAAAAGTTCATTATTTTCTCTTAATTGAAATCGCTAATTAAACTTTGTCAAATTATTTACTTTTACTACCAAAATATCGGCAACAATGCTCAATATAGCTAGTGATAAAAGATCAGCTGTCGCTTTACCCGATTTAAAGGTATTACAAATCTTAGAATTTCTACTTTTCCGATCGCGTGTTTTAAAACGCGAACAAACGGGAATATCTCTTAAAATAAACGTTTCTTTATAGGATAAATACACTTTAAAATGATTTTTATGGTGAATTGTAACTGTAGGAACGATTACAGGAAAATTCCTTCAAGTTGACAATTACTCTTCTCGAAATTTTTAAGTCCAGCCTTAGCAAAACTAGAATTTGCCAAAATTCTAAGGTTCTTACAGTATGTATTCTTATTCTCCAACTTCTCAGCTTTCCAGTGCTGACCCGATCTTTCTTTAGCTGCTCTGGTTGGCTTGTAATTAATTTTCTAAAATATCGGTTTCCTCCTGGCTCCGCGCCATTTATAATTTTCAATTTCCAAAGCGTTTTCATCGAATTATTATGAAAGTAAAGCCTGTATCGAAAAATGGCTTTCAGCATGTTTTACTGTGGTTTCTATTATATATTTCAAAAGTATTTTGACTTTATTTACTTTGACCAAAATTTTAAATTGTATATGGAAGCATGCTGATCTGAAACGTAATTACTTTAGAAACATTCTCACGCCTAACTGACAGTGTGGAATGGTTCAAAATTTCAGTATGTTTTATTTAGTTGTATGTACGTTACCAGCTGATTTCGGAAATTGCTTTAAATATATTGTTATGTGTGTTTAAAAATGCCGGCTAGTGACTAGGTATAAAACCAGTGTTTTCTCATTTTAACTTTGTTTAAACTGTTGGATCATGTGTTATTTATTGCAAAATTTAGTTTCTGATGGTTAATTATTATTATAAGCATTCTTTACAGAGTCGAAAAGTGTTGTAAAATAATGATATTGTCTCACAACAATGTTTGGTGCCTTTTGAGATGGATTATTCTCTATTGCAGTGATTTAGGTGGCTTTGAAGACTCCTTTTTTATTCTTTTGGTTTATGGCCAATCTGTATTATTGTTTAGTTGGTTTTAAAGCTTTAAATCATCGCATATATGGCTGTATACTATGGTATCAGTTTCTATGTTATGCCCATTCTCCATTTACCTCAGTGAAAGATTAGAATTTAACGAATTCTAAGGTAGCTTACAACCTGCACCAGATCATACTGTGCAACATTGATTGTAGACTGGACCTCGACTGGCTGTGTTTTACAATCAGCCAGAAAAGACACACATTGCTGAAACTTGCCGCATCCGTTGCTATGCTCGGAAGTGCTTCCTCTTATGGTTATGTATTCGAGAGAGGACTTTCACTACGTTGATTCCTCAGATTCAAGAGATCAATTCATGTGGCACATGGTTCGACTGCTAAGAATCTTTGCGGTTACATAAAGGCTTCATGCCTTCATCTGTTATTCCTGCAGCTGCTATCTGGCAATTAATGTGTTTGTTGCAGCTCAAAATAATGAATT
The DNA here is from genome assembly GCA_031002005.1 of Vandiemenella viatica. Lineage (NCBI taxonomy): Eukaryota > Metazoa > Arthropoda > Insecta > Orthoptera > Morabidae > Vandiemenella > Vandiemenella viatica. The sequence goes on along the minus strand of JARYHS010013630.1, from coordinate 193,424,217 downwards.
CTTTATCTAGTGACATCTGACTGGCCGTAGCGCTCGACTGTCAGCAAGAACTAGACTTTTAACTTTAAAAAACACTTAATACTTTTAAGCAATTCATTTAATATATTGCAATATACCTTAGATTATATTACATGGTGTCCACAGACACAACCCCCAAGGCTGAACTAATTCCTTTTCTAAGAAGTATCTCCATTTCCAGGTTAGGTAGTCATTCAGGAAAACCAAGTTTGGTTCCTGAACTGACCATACATAGTTTAGTTTCATAAAATCACTCCAGGTGAATTCAAGAATGATTGATTGAATAGACTTCTTCTCATTCCTTGCCCTCAATCTGTCTTGACTTTAATGACCACACTCAGTCAGGCATAAAGCACCAATAAAACTAGTTACTAGGCATTGGCGGATCTAGGACTTTTTCAAGCTGGGGCAGAAACTGCGTGATTTCCACCCCTTGGAACATTGCTTGGCAACCCCATTGTTGCCATCCCGACCCCGAGTGTTGCCAGTCCAATTTCTGGCCAAAAGAGTTGTTGTCGCTGCCCAATGTAGTTAGAGAAGCTAAAAAAAAGGTTGCCGTGACTTAAATCGCCGCCCAGGGCAAGCGCCCCAGTTCCCCCCCCCCCCCCCCCGATCCAGCACTGTTATCGGGTTGAGCAACAATGATGTATAAAACCTTCTCCTACTACGGGAGTGTGTCAATGAGATGCGATGTTTCAAAGGCTCTCTCTGAACTCATCTTCTGGCGAAGTGCTGGTTCCTGTAGAAATTGTTCTTATGTAGCCCACATCGAAGTCATGGCCACATGCATCAAGAGTCTCCCCAAGTCAAGGAGGTGTGGCCAGCAGATTGGTGGCGAGATGTGAAAGGCATGATGGGAATACACACGCTGGAGAGGTTGGTTGTTGTTCAGAATTCATTCTTGTACATTTTTGGCAGTTGTATCTCAATTGTCTTAGTTGGCTAATAACCTCCTTAAAAGCTGCGCTAAGTTCACAGCCAATATCACTCTTCATAATGCCTTCCAGAAGATGTATCTCCATAACCTCCTTAACCACGCTGTCCCAATATCCATTTGTGAAGGATAATATTTTTGTCTCATCAAAGTCAAAACTATCTCTTCTTTATACTGTGAACTGAAAATAGGATAGGGAAAAATAAACAGAGATACCCGTCACCTACCACAGATGAAGGCAAGAGGGTGAGACGAACACGTAAAAACACAAAAACAAACAAATCACACAATTTTTGGACATAAGTCTTAGTCATGTGAGGCGCAAGACACATGGCAGGGGGAAAGGTGTGGTCACATCCCAACCCGTCACATGAATGAAGCACAGGTGGAAAACGCGTGGTGGTGGTAGAATTGCCAGGAAAAGGGGGGGGGGTTTGTGGCAGTTTCTTTGTTTCCATTATCCAACTATACTGTGAACTGTCACAGCTGAATTTGTCACTTGTCCTAGATGCACTTATATCGTGTGCTCCCTATAGTGCTGAAACACAGAGCGTTCCGTCTGCCCAATATACTGCTGGTCACACTCACAAGGGATGGAATAAATATTAGATTGTCTAAAACCCATACCATCCTTTGCATTCTTCCTAAATGGACGGAAGGAAGACACTTTGTGTGCGATACTTAAGGATGAGATAGATAAAATAACATGTTTCACATCCCAGAGGTCTTTCCTCAGCAGGGATCCATGAAACAAGATTGATTGATAAATAAATAAATAAACATAACATATTAACTACTTGGTGTAAATGAATGAAAGTGTGGGAGCATGTTTTAGACATCTCTCACACATGCACAGAAAGTCTGACATTATATTATGTGTGATCAGTGTAACTATAATGCCAAAAGTGTCTGGTCTGTAACAAGAGGTAGTTGAAGGAATGGGACAAGACAGTGTGTATCAATCAGTGAGCTGTTTTGGAGCACTGTGATGATGTTCTTCATTACATCATGACCTGGAAACATCATTTGGATGACTTTACACAGGAAACAATCATCGTGAAACTGTCAAATTTTGTTCAACACTTCTGGAGAGAAAATGACACAAGGAAAAAAAAGTGGGATTAAAATGCCGTATTTGCTTTAATTTCGGAGTGGGAAGTTTAACAGAACTATGGTTTGTAAAAAGTAAATTTTATCCCAACTGAATTAAAAACCAAAGTACTCCACAGGAATTTGTTGCTAAATTTAATATTACCACCAATGAAGTAAGCAGGAAACTGAAAATTTGAGGATACAGGTAGTTTCATTCGGATGTAAGAAAACCCATAATTCAAAGAAAAATGGAGTGGATGATACGTATCAAAGAACAGGGAGGTTTTTGAATCAGTAGCCTTTAAATTATCCAGACATTTAGATCCTTTCATTACTGAAAAGGGTAAATAAAAAGCCAAATTGAAATAACTTGTTTATTTTTACTATCATTTACATTGATTTTTACAAAATAATAAAAGTGTGTTATTATATTTGAATCATATTGTCGTGATACTTATCCTTGAGGTGAAATCTTAAATTCCTCTTTGATTTTTTATTTCATGTAATATAATATAAAATATTTTTCCTGTTCCTAATACCCCGTCTCCAAAAAACTTTTCACTTTGCATGACAGACTGCCGCATATTAGTGTATTTTTTCTTTTATCCTTGGACCTACTAATTGCAGTAAGCACTTAATATCCTCTGCCATCATTCGCAGAAAGTGGTCTAGCTGTCGAATATCCTGTAACCTCAACTCAGATAGTAATGTCTGATGAATACCCGGGTCACACCTTCGTAATATCCTCTCTTATCTAAATGTTCCTGTTCCTTCCGTTTTTTTTGCTTCAACAGAAGTAATAAAATTGTAAAAGAGCAGCAAACTGGGTTTTTCTGGTCAACATGTTTCACTACCTAGTGATTGTTGCAGCTCCTATAGTATTCCCTGTAAAACTTCTGATGATATTTCTGAGTTTAGTAGTTCGCTCAACACAAATTATCACAATTTATTTCATCGTACACTTTCAGTGTAAACTTAAACGTCAGTAAAGTATGCAGAATACCATATTCACTGTGTCGCGATGTAAACATGACCCGCTTAAATTAAATTTTCAACACTTGTCTACAATAAGGCTAGCTTTTCAGGTGCAAAATAGTAACATATGCTAATTGTCTACACTACACCAACAAAAATTTGAGAACGATATGATCCTATTGAGAGCAATGAATATATTTATAGCGAATTTCCCTAATGTTGCAGTTACCTGTCAGATACTTAAAGAACAATAGTTACAATGTGACTTACTTATGAAACGCTATTCCAGGTTTTTTCCTATCTCGTCTGTTTGTGCAACCACATGCAACACAACTTGGCATTATAGAAAACTTTAGAATATTAGAAAATGAAATATTCTCAGCAGCTGACACAGTGCAAACAGCCCAACGTTTTGGTACTCCTACGATGTCCGCCGCGCATGTGCAGTAGGAGAGCAGTTTTTTCATGAGGTTTCACGAATTTAGTGTTATTAATAAAATATACAAATAGTGAAATTCGTGCAGCTGGAAAAGTTGTCTTGGCAGAATTGAATACACCGCCTGAACTATTAGCATCGTTCATGTTCGGTGTGAACCAAGAATTGAATATCATTACAATTAAACAAGAGTCTTGTCATCTGATAATATTAGAAATTATAGCATCAAAAATATATCCCAAATCATTTAATAGGAGGTTTTGATGGATGCTTAGTGCTAAGCATAGTTGGAATTGATGGAGCAGCAATAAATAATGTATAGTCTGACTTCTTCGTTTATAAAATAATATGCACAGGTATATAGTATCATCACTGACAAAACAATTGACATATTTACTGAAGTGGATTGTGAGGATTTTAGTAATGTTTCATTCCAATATGTGGCACTATAGTCTAATGAGATGCAATTTTGCTAACCGCCATTCCGTCTGGCTGATATTCATAATATTTGTGGTAAATGTTTGTTAGTAGGAATTTTTTTTTTTTTTTGTCCTTAGCAGTAAGGTAAAATAGGGTTTGCTTCATTTTGATGTGAACTTTGGGAAGCTGAGAAATTAAATATTGTAAGCTATCTGTTAAATTTTGTAACTGCACGACAAAATTTTGTTCTTAGAACCACGAATTAGATTGGATAGAATATTAGTACATTTAATTTTCAAAGTTAGTTTTTGTTTGTTCGAGTTAGAAAGCAGTTTTACAGTTTTTAAGATAGTATTTTCAATTTCAACATTCTTCGGCATTCCCCTGGAGTGTAAGTTCATATCTAAATTATTTATTTTCAGCTAAATTACTAAAGCTAGGATATTTTGTATAATAACTAAAGTTAACGTTTATTTAAAGATATAGCGATTGGAAAAAATTTCAGAAAGATTGAATTATTTTTATTGTTAAGGTCAGATTAGCTAATGTAAGGACTACAGACGTGCGATTTGATATCTGACGAGCTTCCCAGCAGCCATCCCTGTGAATGAGGAGAAGATTTCGTTCCCACGGTTCGCGTGAGAAAGCAGTCGCTAGGAATCTTCGAGAAGCACTATGTGATATAGACGCGTGCGTGCAGTTGTTCGCTCTCAGTCTGCCAGGATCCGCGAACACGATAAACATGTAGCTCAGTTGACCGAAAAGTTTTATATCAAGCACTGCTGTGCAAGTTTTATTTTGGGAGTAATGTCCCGTCTTTTATTCATGTTGAACATAATGTCATGTTAAAGTAATTTTCAGCAATGTGGAGCCTCGGGATTGTTTGAATTTACTAAACTGTGGAACAATGGGTGTGTGAGATTCTCTTTCATTTAATTATTACAACTAAAAGTTTGAACTTTGAACTATTGGGGTGTGGTCTGGCTTGACCGGTTAATTGAACTTTTAAAACATTACTTTGGAAAAGACGTCTGATTGCCTGTACAGTGTTTGGTTTTGTGAAATTTGGAAGCATATAATTGTTTAAATGGCAATGAACTGTTTATTGAAATTTACCTTTTCATAGTTTTCTGGTTAAAATCTATGTGGCGGCCGTATTATACTAGCTAAGCCAAAACTGTAGCATCCAAGGCTACACACGGTCAGAGTTAAGATTCAAGCTTTATGCTCCACCCCAAGCATAAGAAATGTTCTTACAATATATATAGTCAATTTTTTTTGTCGAAGGCATTTCGTGCACCGTATTAGTTTTTTTGCCCCAATGGATTGTGTTAATTGTGATATAATCAGTTTAAGAGGGAGGTCCTTACTTTAACACCCTATGTGAATGAAGTTGCTGGAAATATCCAAAATTTCTTTGATAATTTATCTGTGCATTATCAGCACAAATTTCAAATTCCTGATGGATGAACAGCTAGAGCAAATATAAAACTGGAAGTTTGTAGTAGAGTCAAACCTTTCTGAAAGGGTGGAAGTGGAAATATACGCAGGTGTCATTCCACCAAAGCAGGCCTTTAAGTCAGAATCGAGGATAGGTGAGTAATGGTAGGAGGCTACAGCCATGGTAAAGTAGACCTACCTGCAGTTACTGAGCATCACAAATACAGCAAGTTACCAAAATGAATACATCCAATATGCTTGCTATTAGTTTTAGCTCATCCCCATCCAGCAGAGGTAGAATGGGGAGATGCTAGTAAAAACCTGGGGATGAGGCTCTATAAGACACTTACTTATTCACATGCTCAGTCAGAATCATTGCATCGTAGCAGAAGATACAAGACATCAACTACGTCATCTGATCACTGATAACAGAAGATGGGTGCCAACTTGCTACAGGTAGGTCCTAATAAGTAAGGATTGATGTTGAAATGGATCTAGTTATGTTAGTGGTGTTTAGACAGACATCACTTAACAACTACTGAACCATTATAGCACAAGAAGCACAAAGCAATCATATAACATGTCCCATAAATACTGTATATCTCTGTATGTTAGTTCAGTCACACTGTGTTATTTACATAAATATATAACTCTACTGCTCCTGATTTTCCAGTAATGATCCTCTTATAAGCATTCATGTCATAAGCATGGTTGATTTCCAGATTTAAACAGAATACAAGTGCTCCTGTAACCTAACTGGCAGCTTGTAACTGTCAGCATGATAGGGAATACTAAATTATAAGAAAATTGAAGAATTCAAACTGTGGGGATATAGAAGGTGATTGAAATTTAAGTGAACAGATAAAGTATGAAATAATTTGTTTTGGAAATGATCAGTGAAGAAAGAAGTTTGTGGAAGAGTCTCACAAAAAGAAGAGACAGGATGGCAGTCATATTTTAATATGTGGAGATGGTAGTTAGTGGTAGGATCAGTTGAAGGATGAAGCTGTAGTTTAACACAAAGACTGTAATATATGAAGCAGATTATGATGTTTAAATGGGAATGTTGATATTAAGTTAGCTCAAGATAGGAAGAGATGGAAGATTACATCAAAACAGTTGAGGCTGATGACAGCAAATAAGCCCAAAATTTTTTTAACTTGTATACGGCGGTCACTGTCAACTGTACCAAAAGTTGTTGATTACTCTGAACTGAATGTCGAAAACCGAAACTAAATACGCTATGAATGTAACCCATTCATCTAATTTTACATCCATTTTTTTCAAAATTATATTATGAACACTTTAGTCTACTGAAATAAACTAATTCTGTCTCTTATACCATATTTTTCCTCAACTTCTAACAAAGTAATGAAGCATTTGGATACACAGTTTTGAAGATAGGATATCATGACAGTTTATGCTTTCGTAGTGTCCATTTGTTGAATTTAATTGCTTTATTGTTAATCTTAATAATCAACCCCAAGTTAACCACACACTCTTTGACAGTAACAATGACTGGACAATTATACAGATAAAATACAGATTTTATATATAAGTTAGAAATTTTCAGATTAATTCACTTAAGATTGGATCACTAACTGAGATTTTATACTTAGTACTGTTACAACACACTGTTAGTATTGTTACAAGGTTTATTCTTGAAATTATTTGTTTGTACGAGTCACTTGATTTAATAAATTCTTGAATAAAAAAAGTTCCTGTACCTGTTCAATCCAAAAGTTCTAAATTTATTTGGATGTTGAATCCTCTTCAATGAAAATATACACATTCACAATATTACCAGCACACAGATGAATCACTAATTAAAAATTCAATTGAAAAGTTTGTACCAAAAGTTTTGAAGTCCTAAAATTCTATATTAAAATTTCAATACTAACATACTAATTCATAGTTCCAAATATGTAGCAAATGTAGTTTCACCACCAAGCATCTGCCCCAAAAGTTTACTGCTTCAATGGTGGACCCCTATATTTAAACTGCCCATTACTGACTTCATACTTCACCATGTGACTGTTCATTTGACGAATTCCCATGATTAATTTTGTATTAATGTTGTGTATTTTCTTTTAATATAAATGTGAAATTTTACTCCTCTATCAAAAATTTCAAATTTATACATAAAATAGCCCTGACTAGAAATACTTTCTATGTAATCAGTTTTCTACAATAACCCTCATCTTCCCTTCAATAAATCAGAAGCGTTTTTCCCTATTTTAGTAAAACCTCAAAATATACTCTAAAGACTTTATTTAATTATCATGCAATAAACTTATTCCTAATATCCTCCCATTTATTTTGTTAAGAAAATATCAGTTACCTAAGCTTTCCCTGCAAACTGCGAATTTCTTTAAACATAAATGTATCAACTCTCCACCATTTTCTCATCATGAAACTACTATTTAACAAGCTCTGTACATAAAACTAAAGGAATAAGCAGGATTCCACATTTTTTTAAGGGAGTTAAACTGAAATTATACAGAAGAAAAATACCAAAAACTTTGTATTAATAGTTCAACTTGTAACATATGCAAAACATTTTAGCACATCACTTTTAGAGATTCGTACACAACTTTTAACGAATAACAGCCTTGTAGTCACAAATATAATCAAAAATAAATAATGTTCAATAAATATTTAAAAACATCAGACAGGCTGCATCGTAATTTCACTACACTCAGTGTAGACTATATTTTGAACAAGTCTCACTCAAATCACACATTTTAATTACAAAGAAGTTATGCATGAAGTACAAAAAATTACACATTAAATCATGATATCATTATGAGCTGCACTAGATCCAGATGTAGACATCAAATACAGAATACATTTTTGAAGCAGACTACAAACGATAAGGTACGATTTGCACCTTGCAGATTGAAATCAGTCTTTTAAAAGCCATTGACCTATTTGTATTTCTTCTATTGTTAACAACCAGATATATTCTTCTTTACATTTCTGCGGTGCCATCGTTTTTCAATGGGGTCAAATCCTTTTTCTTGAGATCCATAAACAGCCCACCGTGGAGTTGGGTACATATAGTCCTGGAAAAATATATTTTTTAATTTGCTTCAGTTTAAATAGAAAAATCGAGGAATTCTTTTACTAGTGTCACCAAATAACAGCCTTGTCAAATTGAATTAAATGTGGAAAAGACCTTCAAAAGCAGCAAAAATTTACCACGGCTGTGAAGCTATCTACGCCATCAGTTTTGTAGAAGTTTTGAATCAACTGATGAAATCTGTCATAATCAATCCACGTATGCCAACTCCCATCAACTTTAAACTGAAACAAAAATAACCGAATATTGATCTCGGAAATTGCACTTTACTCTGTGTACAACAAGTGTTAACCCACCTTCTTATTTGCTATCAAAACACAGTTTGAATGTTCATGTTCTGATGCTATCTCATAGTCTACAAGTTTATCAACTAGTTTCTGGACAAATGATACAACTTCCTCATGCCAAGGTACATTTTCCATCATTAAATTGCTGGCTTTCGATGTCCCACAGTAAGTTACACCCTGAAATAAAACAAGTCAACAATTAATTTTACTGGATATACTACTGGGCTAAAATATATACCAGAATCACAGGTTTGCTTCTATTCTGTAGATAAATGATTTAAATAAGGCCTTGTAAAACAAAGGACTTTTTTCACTTTCAAATTTGATTGCACAGTAAAAATTATTCTTAATTTCATATACACATTATTTAATGTCCATTAGCAGTAATAATGCAAACAGTAATATATAGGAAAGAGGTACAGACTATTTTATCCTCTTCCAACCATAGGTCAACTAATTCTTTGCGTTGCACAGACGAGGCTCTAGGAATTGAACAATTGCCACTATAAGATGTTGCACACTACTCACCAACAGCTTTTTGAAATCAGGGCAGTGGAACCAAGAGTGATTCAGGAAAGGATAAAATGACAGTGCTTGAAAGATTTGAACTTTAATATGACACTAGAAAATGACAATATTCTTCCAGGACTGCTAAAATCTCAGGGAATAGCAGGAATCCAAAGATTATTCAAATTTTTATAAAATAGTTATCAAAAAGGAGAGATTCCAATAGATTTTAGTTCAAGTGTCATCTTCATACGATTGAAGAAAGTACAATCTGAAAAATGTAAAAATTACTGTACAACAGGAATAACATCATATGCTTCAAAAGCACTGACAGGGATCAGATGCAGAAGAATAGGAAAGAAATTGTATAAGATATTACATGTCGATCAGTTTGGAATAAGAAAATACTGGCAGTATAAGAGAAGGAGATCTGGATATAACATTAACACTTTTAGGATGAATGAAGAAAACAAATACACATTCATGGATAAGAAAAGAAAAACCTTCGATATTATTATAAGGGAAAAAATGATCAAAATGTTAAAGAACATTGATCTAACACTTAGAGATAGAAGAATCCATAATACATATAAGATTCAGATGGCTATAATAAGGGTGTTCCAAAAAGGGCACTGGTTTTGAGACAATATATTGTTAATAAAATCCTCTCGGGTGACTAGCTGAGTGAGCAGGGTGTTTTCACAATATATTTCAGCAATCAGAATCTCTGTTGCCATTTTCTGGTGAAGTGCCAGATGCGGCGGAATGCCGAGATCTTTGTAGCCACAGAGGTGGCCAAATGTGCGCAAGGTAGATGCATATGTAGCTGATGGGCAGCCTCAGTCGACACCTGGGCGGTGGAGTGGGGGTAACGCCGGTAGGTGCCAGGTGCAGGCTCAGTTGGTTTGCACCCGCCGTACTGCACATACCTTGTCACACTGGCAACATACTGCATCGATGTCTGATGTCCAAGCTTCACTTAGTTGGTACCCAGAGTCCCAGTCGACAAGATTGGGTGTGATGCGGATTTCAACTGCTTCGGTTAAAATACTGTCCCAGACGTTTCTCATACATGCCAATTTCCTGGTGTTTTCAAAAGCCGAAGCTGTGGCCTTATTCATGGCTGTGTTCTGCCACCACAGATTTCTTGCTCTGCCCCAGATGTACGTGTTGGGTGTGTTCTAGACATCACTTGTTTATGCACCTTACCATCTGGCCTATGTATCTTTTTCTGCATTCACAAGGAATGCTATAAACTCCTGGCGTTCGGAGAGCAAGATCATCCTTGGAAGAGTAGAAGATGTTCTTCAGTTACAGTGGCGGCAGGAAGATGGTCTTAATCCCACTTTTAGCCAGAACTCTCCAATCCTTGACACTATAGCACCAGAGTATGACAAGAAGGCTAGGCGATCCTGTGTCTCATTCTTGGTGTTATGAAGCCTGCATCTTGGTTACCGGAATGCCAATCTTATCCGATGTTCTGAGTACACGTTACATCTGAAGGTCTCATGCAGGTGATTGACTTCCACCGGTAGGCTGTTGGTATCACATACCGCTTGTGTACACTAGCATGGTGAGCACTCTCTTGCGTTGTGCTGGATGGCGATTACTACGTTCGTTCAGGTACAAGTTTGTGTGCGTAGGTTTTATGTGTCTAAGTGTTCCATCTGGTTTCCTTTCTACAAGAATATCTAAGACAGGTAGCCGGGCTTCCTCTTCCACATCCATTGTGAACTTTATGTTCTTGTTGATGCTGTTCAGGTGATGGAGAAAACCTTGCAGACTGTCCCTACTGTGTTCCCAAACGACAAAGATGTCATCCATGTAACGGTAAAAGGCACTGGGCTTTATGGCAGCCTTGTTATTGTTATTTGCCAGTTGGTGATATCTTTGTGTGCCAGGTTGGTATCCATAAATGTTTTGATTGGTGCTGCAGTCCGAATATCTCGCATTGTACCATCGTGTGTCTAAACATTGAGGTGTTTACTACTGTGCAGTGCGTGCCAATCGTTAAAACGTTTTATCAGAACAAAGGAAGTTGTGCAACAACTGCAAGAAATCTTTGTGAGATTCTAGGGTGTAATGAAGCACTCAATGCTTCAAGTTCACATACTTACAATAAATTTCAATAAAACGGGTTCAACAGTGAGTGTGAAAAGTTCTGGGTATTCTCATTCTGGCCGTTCTATGCAAAACATTGAGATTGTTTGTGGAAGTTTGGCTGTTAGTCCAATAAAGTCAGTTTGTTGCCATTCCCAAGAATTTGGAATAGTATATTATTCAATACAGTGAATTCTCTGGTATGATCTCCATTACCACTCTTGCATAAATCAGTTATACCAAGCCCGAAAGTGTTCAATCAAAAGAATCAGGCTGTGAATAACAGACTTTCCATTCGTAAGCCCTTATCCCCTCTCTACTCTCCTAATAACAATACCCAACAACAATGCTCCTAGCCAATCCACTCAGTCTGGCTTTTGACTTCCCCCATTAACCTTTTCTGGAGCACATCACATTGATGACCTCAGTAGGCTGTCCCTCCATGTATGTCAAGAAAAGATTATATGTCAACAGGTTATCACCGGGTGTATAAACTTTTTGGCAGTTTTCATTGAAAGAGTCAAAAAATCCTCTCACTGCAGGTAACTTTACAGTTTTTCTGCGTATGATTAAGCAGCACTTGGAGCTGTCAACAGTGCACCTGATTCTGATTAATCAGAACCTGATAATGAAACTGACTCAGAAATTGATAGAGACGTTCTTGAACCTCCTCAAGCACTCTCATCCCTTCATCTTTCTCTGACACACGATGAATCTACTGATGTTGGAGATGTCAGCAAATCAAGTAATGACAGTGTTTTTGTAAAACAATTTGCAAAAAGAAAAAGGTAAAAGGGAGGGTTTTGGAAGAAGTAATCAAAAGTCATACATGGATACATATTCACAAGAACTCCTCGTAAAAATTTGTTGAAAATCATTCTTCTGTTTTCCTAACACTGAGATTATGTAACTGACAAACTTCCCAATTTCTACCAGATTATAAACAGTAATATGACCAATTTTTTATAAATGGTTAATGACATGCCAATGCAATTGAATTTTGTTTTATTCTTTTGTAGTTTTGTTTTAGTTGTTCTATTTTTATATTGTGTGTTTGCTTAACAATTTGTATTGATTTTGTAGTGAAATGCTCAATCTTCTCTATTATATCATTAAAGATGGCTGGATTATTGAGTGTGTTGGCCAGTGCAATGTGTGTTCTATACAAATTTTGGTTTAAATGATCTTTTTTAGCATAGAGTGATCTGATTTCGTTTTGTAACCACTGCTTCTCAGCAGCTTGTTTAGCTTTAACTGCTGATTTTGAGACAGACTTAATACTAACATTTATATAATTAGGCTTAAAATTATTAACTTTACAATTTTTATTAAATCTGATATTGTGGATTGTCTTGAGTAATTTTAGATGTATCCTTTTTTATTTGTTGTACAGGTCCACTGGGAAAGCCTGGCAGGGCTTCATTAACAACTTGATGTTGTGGGCCATTTCCTCAATGGCCCACAACATCCAGTTGTTAGTAATATGATTGACACTCTCGTAGAGAATACAAGCATTTACCTTCAAAATAACAGGACTGCAGCTAAACATCAAAAAAATCATTGAGAAGCATGTGTAACATCAATAGAGTAAAAGTATTGGCATGTTTAGGTAATTTATACGAGGGTTATGTAAAAAGTAAGGTTCCCAACGCTGTAAACTCGCCACGCGAGATGCTAGGCCAAATCTGGCAACACCGCCGTCTGCGCAGGTTCCCCCACTCTCGATCCCGCTCAGGTAGAACTCGCTGTGACGTTCAGTGCTGGCCTGACAGCCCTCCGCGATGGGGCTCCCGCTTGCCGTCACCGCCAGGTGCGAAGTTCGTGCTGTAATTCGGTTTTTGCACGCAAAAAATTTACCACCAGTTGAAATTCATAAGCAGTTGTGTGAAGTTTATGGGGAGGCGTGTATGAGTGTTCAACATGTCCGAAAATGGTGCAGGGAGTTCTCTGAAGGACGCACAGACATTCATGACGAGCAAAGAAGCGGTAGGCCATCGACCTCCGACGAAGTTGTGACGAAGATTGAGCGAATTCTGCTCAAAGATCGGAGAATAACGATTCAGGACCTGGCTGTCCGGGTTCCTGAAGTTTGTGAAAAAACAGTTCACACAATTGTGACAGAAAGATTAGGATATCACAAGGTTTGTGCGCGATGGGTCCCGCACATGCTTTCTGAAGCCCACAAAGCCGATCGTGTCAGGTGTGCCCAGGAGTTTCTTCGAAAATGTAACGAGAATACCGAAGATTTCCTAGACTCCATTGTTACCGGGGATGAAACATGGTGTCATTACGTCACCCCGGAGACAAAACAACAATCTCGTCAATGGCGCCATACTGATTCGCCGAAACCGAAGCAGTGCATGCAGTCGCTGTCGGCAGGAAAAGTGATGGTTACAGTTTTTTGGGACCGTAAGGGCATTCTTCTTGCTGACTTTATGCCTCGAGGGAGCACAATCAATTCGGACAGGTATTGTGAGACTTTAAAAAAGCTCAGAAGAGCCATACAAAATCGACGGAGAGGAAGATTAACAAAAGGCGTAAGATTGCACCACGATAATGCGCGCCGGCACGTCTCTCGCCAAACCAGGGATTTGATCGACAGTTTTGGCTGGGATCTCGTTGATCATGCTCCTTACAGCCCTGATCTAGCCCCAAATGACTTTCATTTGTTTCCAAAATTAAAGGAACACTTGGGTGGACAACGTTTCACAACTGACAAGGAAGTGAAGGAAGCGGTCACCAAGTTTCTCAATGGACTGGCGGCAGACTTCTTTGAAGTCGGATTTCAAAAGTGGATAAGTCGGCAGCAAAAATGCGTGGAAAAATCTGGGGATTATGTTGAAAAATAGTTTAGAAATTAAGCTTTCCAATAATGTATTTTTCATTTTAAATAAATCATGTTTTACATTTTAAAAAAATATGGGAACCTTATTTTTTACATAACCCTCGTAATTATTTGGTGTAAAAAAAAATTGTGCAAAATCAATGAATAAGTGAAGAACAGTGCCAAAATTGAAATTTTGCAGGGAATTATGGGTCTCAAACGATTCAGAAACTTGTGTGTTGCCCTCAGATTCAGTGACAAAGACACAGGGGAGATACGCAGAAAAACTGTTAAGTTAGGAGCAATAAGAGAATTTTCTGACTTTTCCAATGAAAACTGCCAAAAAGTTTATACACACGGTGAGAAACTCATGATCAATAAAAAATTAGAGCTATTTCGAGAGAGGTGCTCATTTATTCAAAATATCCCAAATAAGCCTGTAAAGTAGAGCTTATTGTAGATTAATTTTTCTTCAAATCCTTTTCATAATTTGTTTCTACTATGGTACCTGACCAGATAAATGTAATAAACAAGGAAAAAAAGGATGGAAATTTGAAGCAGATGATGTAAAAATGATTTGGCATAATCCATTGAAACTGTAACTGAATGCCAGCCCCTCCAATTGAGTGTTAATGGCATGAATAAAATATTGAGATAATAATTGTAAGTAATATGAATCAAAGAAAGACAAAAATCATGAAATGTACCAGAAATGATAGCAATAACAGTAGATTGAATGTAAAAATATTTTCAGATCTAATAGGAGAAGTAAGTGACTTCTGTTAGTTAGGATGTAAGATTACAATGCAAGAAAAATGTTAAAATCAGAACAGCACTGGCAAAGAGAGCTTTTTTGAAAAAAGAGAATCGAATATTGACTGAAGACTCTGAAAGATGTTTCTAAAACTGTATATATGAAGCACAGTTATTTATGGAAGTGAAGCTTAGAAAATAAAGGAAACTGAAGCATTTCAAATGAGGTACTAAATGATGTTCAAAAATTAGTTGGATACAAAGTATGAAATGAATGCATTTTCAGAAATGATGGGTTGCAAAAGAACTTCAAGGAAGGTTCACATGAAGAGGAGCCTGGATGGTGAGTCACATTTAAAATGGTCAATTTGTTAGTGGAAGCAACAGTTGAAAGCAAAATTTTAGAGGAAGATTAGAACATATGAAGCGGATAACTGAAGAGTAGGTTGCAGTGGATATTGGAGATGATGCGGTTAGCTCAAGACAGGGAGAGATGGAGGGTTGCATCAAACTAGGTGAGAGGCTGATGAGAGGTAAAAAAATTTAGAAGCAATTATGACTTAATGAATATCACTTAGCTTTCTAGTAAGATTTAATTTGTCAGCATCGGGTGATCCCACAGTCAGAAAGTATTGAATTTACTTTGATAATTTTTAACAGTAATGAATAGAAACAGGAGGTAAACTGTTTCACAGACAGAAAAAGAAAGTGATAAGGTAAAGTCTCGTCTAGTTGTAATGATGTGATGACAAGGTTTTCACCGACTGCCCTTGTCATAGCTGCCATAACCTAACCTGGTTGAGGGGACCTACAGTTTCAGAAGCATTCTGGGGTACTCCACAGTACACAGCAAGCCGTGCCAGAGGTTAAGCGCTTCTGAAAATCCCAGCTGAGATCAGAACAAGAACCGGGGACCTTCTATTTTCAAGTCGGACTCCTAAGCCACTGAGCCACCACACCACAAAAGAAACTGATAACTACATCAAACAGAATTTTCTAAAGTATTTTCCCTTTTTCCTATGTAAAGAACTGACAAAAGTATTACAAGACATTGTTTTGCTTTCTGCAAATGTCAAGTCCTCTTTGTTTTTCTTTAGCTCATCTGATCCAAATCTGAGGTAATCTTTACATACTGGGCAATTTCACTATTTGATCTCACAGCAACTCCAGTTGAAAGTTACTTTTATACAAAATAAAGGAGATTGGGAGTTGAGATGTAGATGAGGAGGTGTACATGTTGCCAATTGTATGAACAGTGTAAACTGTGCTATACACATTAACTGTCAATTTCTGTAATTATTTACATGAAAATAAGGACTGTATCAAATCATTATATGAAACTGCCTGAAAACCAACCTCAGCATGATCAGTACACCGTGAATAAAGTTGAGGCTGGATTTCGACCTTCAATCAAAATAAGTGACAAATAAATCAATAAATAGAAAGAGTCTATGTAAATCTGCAAGTACTCTTATTACCATCTGATAAGTAGGTAGCCTAAGTTCACCAAAGTTCCAATGCTATAATAATACTCTATTTAGCAAAGCAATTGCCGAATTGTAATTAGCTGTTCCTGCCGTATATCAAATAAGTAAATACATAACAAAAGTTTGCTTCATGTG
The DNA here is from genome assembly GCA_031002005.1 of Vandiemenella viatica. Taxonomy (NCBI): domain Eukaryota; kingdom Metazoa; phylum Arthropoda; class Insecta; order Orthoptera; family Morabidae; genus Vandiemenella; species Vandiemenella viatica. Next base: position 193,407,727 of record JARYHS010013630.1, on the reverse strand, counting down.
ACAAAAATAATATATGGAAATAAACTGTTTGCAAAAAAGGATGAAAATGCATCCACAAAATATTGGAGACTAGAAATACAAGTAAGAAACTGAAAGCTGCATAATGTAAATTGTAGCACTCAAAAACACTACGAAGTGCGGATTACCAAAAACACTGAAAGAATTTAAAGCTAAAATTTGCAGAGGTCAAATGTAGTTGGGTGCAGGAAATAGAGAAGATGGGTGTATAGGGAAATTGCCACTGGGGTGTGCACTCCAGTGAAATTTAATTTAATTAAAATGGAACTAATCAGTTCGATAACATTTTCTTCTATAGCACCAGCTATTACTTGTTAAATATGGCTATCACTACATATTAAAAAGACAGTAACACATATCTAGTTTAATTACCAGAGTTTGTAAAAACATGTGCTACAAGAGAGAGTTCTGGAAATGGAGGATACACATTTGAAATTCTTCGTATCTTATTTTGTTTATGTATAAAGAAGAAGCCAATAGAGGGGTTGTGAAATTTAAAGAGTAAATGGTGAAGTGAAGAAACTAAGATCTGCATTTTTATTTTGTTATGATTAACTTGGTGAATTCTTAATCTTCAGCCCAGTTATTTCTTTGGCCTTAAGTCTTTATGACAAAACAGCCAGGTCCAGGTATTTTATAATACACAAATATATTACAATTTAATAGTTTCAAAATTAAGCTATACTACAAATCTATGCTAGGTAAATGATTACATATCACCATGGGTGCGAAGACTTTGATATCATTTACTAAAACTTCACCAACTCTGAGCAAATACAAACCAAGATAAATAGGGCACTGATTGGTCCATATAAATAAAACAGAAGTAGGTCATAGCACAAAATTATGTTAAAATATAATTATAACCAGTCAGAAAAATTTGTTTATATTTCCTAATTATTAAGAGTTATAATAAAAAAACTCACTTGTACCTCACTTAAACATCTGGCTATCACCCCATATACACTAACTGCACTCACAGGTGTTAGGAGGAAATGTTCTACTTCGGGGTTTACAGCTGCATGTAAGTATTATGTGATTGATATTGACTATCTCCTCTTGATCTATATGGCATAACAGTGAATGGACCACTCCGATTTTATGGATGGCATGGGCGACATATATGCCTCTCTGTCTTAACACACTATTGTGGTTTTATGTCTTCTGTCTCATTTGGAACCATAAATCTAACAATATGTTGTATGATTATTTCATAATATATGTTTCAAAGTCTGTATTGAGCAGCTGTCTATACTGCCACTCTTCTTTGGATATGTTTTCCTTGGCTATCTGGTCAACTACTTCATTATGATGAGTTGAAGTGTGGTCCTTTATACATGATAAAAAATCTACCTTCCCCACAGTAGCATCTGAATAGATCATGTTTAATATGTCAAATAAGAACTTGTTCATCACATCTGGACACTTTGTATTCTCCAGTTTTTGAATGACACTTCTTGAATCTGTTTAAATCAGAATTTTATTTAAATGAATGTATCCATATTTTATGATCTATCTAATTGCTAGTGCTTCTGCAATATATGATGAGGTTTCATGTGGAAGATGGACATTCTTAAACTTTTCTGAGACCTAAAATAAGTTCAAAACCCTTACTTAACTACTCTAGTACCTCTGAACTTACTTAACCATTTGTTATATAAGAATGAGCTTCCTAAAACCTGTTGAAAAAGGGTCAAATCAAAGCATCAAATACAGTGAATAAATTTTATAAATAGAATCTTAATAATAAAGCTACCTTTAACTTGAAATTAAACTAATATTGTAAAGATACATAAGAAACAAAATTTAAATATGAATGGATTTTGTTGCATTCATTTTTATGGTAGTGCTGTTAAAGATGAACATTTTGATGTATAGTCTAAAAATTTTACTCAACAAGATAGAGATATTTTTAAGTCTATTGCACCATGAGATTGACACAATGACAATCAAAAATAACTTAAACAATTGAATGACATTGATTTAAAAGAGATAATTCTAATTAACTATCACAGTATGTTGTCAACACCAAGAGACATATTCTGACCAAAAATTGAGACTGTAAGTAAATACTAATTATGATTTCAAGTGAGATAAAAAATTTGAACTTTGTAAATAAAAGAGTTAAGAAGTCAAAAATATGCTCAAATAATAGAGAAAAATTCATTTAATAATAATATAACAGTAATTTGAGATTTAAAGGGAGGAAAACAGAATTTTAAGATCAAAGTTTAGTGACCCTGACACGTGTGCCTTTTAGAAATTCATAACTCTTAAAAAAGTAGAATTACATGAAAAGTTGTCATAATTTAAAAGATTCTAAATAAATCAGATCCTAACATATCAAAGGTCGGGAAAACCCAATTAAAAATAGTGTAATATGAGAAATGGGTAATTTTACAATTCACAAGAGAATGGTGATGGGAAACCACCAATAATAAAGAACTTTCCGGACACTTTTCTTGCCTAGAGGCCACTCTCAAACCAGCAGTGTATCAAGTTAGTTGTAATCCAGCAGTCAGTCGGTGCACATAAACTGCACTGTCCAATGCCATGATTTTAATCTAAAGACTTGTGAAATTTCAAACATGTAGCCGAGAAACTTGTAAAATTTCTGGCCTAGAACAATGTTCGTGGACTTCAATTATTTTGATAAAAGTGAACATAAAATTTTATCTCAGTGATAGAAACTTTAAATAAAAATGTGCTAACTAATAAAGAATTTGCATTTAAAACAGTTCTACCAAGCTCACACTAAATGGGGTTGCAATTCAATCTTATATTGTAAGAATGAATGCTTTAATTTAGTATGTGTGTTTCTTGAAGAATAACCTGAAGTCTTCTCAAGCGTGTTCAAAGTGCGATTGAGTATGCAAAACGTATAATCTGATACCAGTTTAGCTTGTGGAACTTTAAAGAATATAGTGCTAAACTTTCATGTGTGACTTTCCTTTCTGTTATTCGAGACCAGTTAGCTGTTGTGGGTCAATTTGGTTTAACAGCTTAGCGACCGCAAAAATAAGAATTCTTACGTCTTCAATTTAGATATGAGAGAAATCACAATCAGCATCATCTACGGTCATAGTTTATGAGCGAATCCACCTATGTACATTTCTTAATATCACCTTAATATTTAATCTGATGAAGAAAGCAGGGTTAGATGTTAAGCTATTGTGTTTGCACAAAATTATCTAGCTGAACACATTGTTTTTATTTTATTTTATTTTATTTTTTGCTTTTAAGCCCCGAAAACTAATTACTTCCAGAAGTTCAACAGCAATTCTTTGAAACCTTACTTGAAAATTGTTCCCGGGGGCTGGGAATCGGAAGGAATTTGGTCATGGCCTCAAGGAATTAGGTTGTGGTCTTTAGCAGGATATGTTATCAAAAGAGTGTAACCAAATTCTATGTTTCATTCTATTACTTGCCTTTACTTCAATGAAGTCAGGTTTCCCCAAACTTACGAGCCTTGTATAACCATCTATCTCATCTACATTCCATGATTTAACGAGAGTCAGGCGATAAACAGTTCGCTGGCCTTTCTCTGATAAAGCACGCAGGCTATCAACAAATCTTTCCCAAAAATCTTTGAAGAGAGGTCTATCAATTTTCTTCAAGCTTTCCTTAGAAGCAGCGTCAACACTCACATAGAGTTGAGTGACTGGAGACATAGTCCTGAAACACCATACAAGAAACAAAACAACTTAGCATCTACAAAAATAAATATTCATCAAATATATGAAAGTGCAAGGAGCAATGTAATAGATTAATCATGAAACAGTAGCTGTCCTTTTCAAAATTAGGACCACATTCTCTTTCACGGTTTAACCTCAGCCATCTCAAAATAGTGACCAAACAAACCAATTTCCCCACATAAAGTAAGTTTTTATTGCATTACTGTAACACAATCAGTTCCTGAATAAACTTTAAGTTACTGATATCCAGAAAATATTTTCTGCTACTGTAGCTTATAATGATATTGTAAAAAGTTACAAAGTATACAGTTTTCATCCCATTGAGGCATTTACTTCTTATTTGTTTTCCAGTGCACAATTTATTTTCAGTATCTGTCAAAACTGGTTTGCCATTTTTAACACTTTCAATTTAGTATTTTTTACTGAGTGTCAAACTCCATTCTTACAATGAGTGTCAAACTGTTTCTATTTGCTTGATCCATTTAAACCAGCAAAAGGAAGAGATATTAAGTAATTGGTTTAATGAGATTAGGGACTATATAACCTTGGGATGGTAGGAATAAATCAGAGGGGGATCCTATTCCTAACAGTAGAAATGAGCAGCCTACAAAATTTGAAAATGATCTTCAGAAAATTATGAAGGAACTAAGAACACTACAGATGCATAAACCAGCTGGTGTAGATAAGATTAGTACAGTAGATCAAATAGTACAGAAGTATTAAAGATAGTGGGAGACGATATTGTACCTTACCTTAAAATAATACTAAGATTGAGATTGAGTCCAGAGACTTGCTGCTTACCAGAGGATGGAAAAGTGCAGTAGTAGTACCAGTCCATAAAGAAGGGGGTTAGAAATGGAGTTGAAAAATACAGGCCAATTACAATAGTTTGACATCACTTGAAGATAAAGAGATGGAAATAAATGACTTTTGTCTTTCTATGAAAAGAACTTGAAAAGTTCAAAGCTAAAACTGTGTGAAATCTGTATGTTGACATATGTTTTGGTTTTTTACGAGTCAGTTAGAGTTCTCTGGCTACAACCTTGAAAATATACACCATCCAGACTTCTTACACTATAAAAAAATTTCATTTTTAAAACACAGCAACAATTTTATATATATATATTACATTAGGATAGGATAAAAAACCACCGCTTACCAAAGAAGGGGATTCCTGTGGCATTGGTACACGAAAAAAACATGAACACACAAAGAATAGAATTTTCGAGCATGGCTCTTCCTCAGCAGAAGTGAGATGGTTGCAAGCAAGCAGCTGGCAGCCAAATGCGTGAGCCACAATGTTGGTGGCTCATGGTGGGGGAAAAACAAGATAGAAAACGACGATGAATAGCAAGTATAAAGCAAAACTGTACACAAGGACCTGTCGCGGAAGGGCAGTATACCTCAATTAATCAAGTAATGGACACAAGTGCAAACAACTGAAAAAAAAAAAAATCAAAAATTTTAAGTTAAAACTAAAAATAAGCAAAATTCGAAGTCACAAACTATATAGATAGGCTCTGGTGAGCAGTGGTTCTATGAGGGAAGGTGGAAGTGAGCGGGATGGGTGGGAGGAAAATTGGTGCTATCTTAAATTTAGACCTGGAGATTGTCTGGTCCCCAGTTGGTACTGATAGGCCAGTTCCCACCTTCTAAGTTCTGAAATACTGCTTTTATCTGAGAGGACTCTGATGGCGCAGACCGAGAAGCAGGTGTTAAAATTGTTGGTGCCATGTATAGTGGCATGATGAGATACAGGGTGGTCAGGGTTCTTTGTGTCTACTGATTTTCGGCGTCCATTCATTCTGATGGCCAGTGGATTTGTTGTGAGTCCAATGTAGGAGGCTGGGCAATGGTTACAAGTGAGTTGGTATAGAAGGTAGGAGGATGTACAAGTGGCAAATCCTGTGATGGGAAAGCTTTCCCCAGTTACGGTGTTGGTAAAGGTGGTGGAAGGCGGGTGCATACTGCATAATTTGCAATGGGATCTGTAGCAAGGAAATGAACCTTGGGGCTGTCTTGCAGGCTGGGGGACCCCGTGCTTATGTACCAAGAGTTGGTGCAGGTTTGGAGGTCTGCTGAAGCAGGTTCTGTGTGGGTGAGGGAGGATTTTAGGAAGGAGGTTTCTCATCTCAGGGCAGGCTCGAAGGAAGTCGTAACCTTGTCTCAAGACTCGGTTAACAGATTCCAAGACTGGGAAGTAACTGGTGATCAAAACAGGGCTATCGTGGGTTTTAGAGGGTTGTGGATTGTTGATAGGTTGGCCTGTTTCCTAACAATATATATATATATATATATATTGGCATACTGCCCTCACTCTTCCCCCAACAAAAGATTTCCATCCTACAGGATTTTTGCACCTACCTTGTTCTCATATAGTTCTTAATGAAGTGAAGCCTTTGTTATTTGACCATTCTTTTACTATAACCATTTTTTTTCCAAACCAATATTCCTCCTCAATTGCATTTCAATTTTTATATCGTCCACTACACTGGATAATCCACTGCCATTTCTAATCACCATTTAATTTTAAAAAAATTTCTTTCATACCACTGTTTCTTGTGGTCTTTTATTTAACCACCAACCTTCCTAGCAACCTTTTTCATTGCCCTTCATTCTGAATGTACTTTTGAAAGCTCTCTAAAGTGATAAGTAAACTAACTGGTTATGGAAATCTGACAGGATGAAATGTCAATTCTTAAGAAAGAAGGATTCATGAACAAAAGGATTTTGAAATGGAGATATTAACTGTGTATTCAGAGAGCCAAAGAGCAAGTAGGATGGTCATAAGTGGGGACTTGAATACAACTTCACTTAGTCTATTGGTGATCCCCTGAAGGCTCGAAGTGGGCAATCAAAGTTCACGTGATGGATGGTTTGTGTTTCCTCACCACAGACGCAGTTCGGCGAATCTCTCATTCCCCATGCGTACAGAGCTGAAGCAGATCTGCCACAACCAGACCTAACTTTGTTAAGAGCTGCCCAGGTCTTGTGAGGAAGCTCGAGTCACTTTAGTCCCTGTTGACTGTAAAACGGAGTGCCATTCTGGTGGGGCTGAGGCTATCCACTCCAATCTCCATGCTTCTCGCCCATTAAAATTATCAGATATAAGATGTTTAGCAGTATTTAGTCTTGGACTTCACTAAATGGAAGTGAAGCAGAATTAATAATACACAGGAGCAAAGTTATAAAAAGAGCTTACTGAGGGAAGGAGGATTTATTCGTGTGGCAGAATGAAGGAAAAGAGAGCATAACAAGTCATAATTATGGTTACAGGCTACAGGGAATTAGTTACCATAATGGAGTAGTGATGATGTTCCTTTAAGTCAGTTCAGTAAATCAGTGGCCAAGAAACAGGATAGATAAAGCATTAATATAAAAAGACACGTGTTCAGAATTGTAGATATATTTTACAGCGAAGATTCAGTATGTTGTAAGGAACCGGGCCGATACCGGGGCTGTAGTATAGCCTTAGTGCCTCAACTAACTCTTGATGTTGACTCAAAGTTCTGTAGAAAATTTATAAAATAATTTTGGTTTGACCATGTAGCCAGATAACTCAACCTAAATGCTTGAGGTCGCCACAATATTTGTTAAACCACAAATAGAGAAAAGGTTGTAAGCAATCTACTGAAGCACACAAGTTTACTTCTAGAAAATCCAAAGTTTTATTTTCAAAGTCACAAGTTCAAAATAGCATTTTACAGTTGAGCAGGCAAATCGAACACACTTTTCCAAAAGTTTGCAAGTTGTGGAGAGAAATTTAACCGACTGACCCCTTTTGGAAATTTAAAAGTTCATATTAAAAGTTATAGTTGCTATATAACATGACAACATCCAACATGGTCGAACTAGCCAGCATGGCGAGTTACAACCAACCGACAAACTAAGCAAGACTAAAGACAGACCGGAACAGACGACATACTGGAACAGACCGACTACATTTGGCTAAGTTCCCATTTCAAACATCACTGATAAAGTCATGTGCTGAGTTGCTCGATCACTTCCCGGTGTAAGAATGAAACAACGTGTGCTTATTATAGCCCTGCGCGCGCCAATGACCTTGGCAAATCTTTCTTTAATTAATATCTTCAAAAGTATACGATAGTTTAATTTGAGATTTTTACAGGGACTTTCTATCATCCTGTTCTATCTATTTTAATTTAATTTAATATTCCAAAAGGTTTCTATTGTCTTAAAACTGAATTAATCACGTGACCAATCTTGGCGGACTTTCCCAAACTTCCACCCGACAATTAGCAACAATCTATTTTCAAAAACTTGATTACCAGCAAAATACTAAAACTTTTTATGGAAACCATTATATATTCAGGATCGTCTTAATTAGGGCTATCCGCTGATATAAATTTCAAATTAATATCTCTTTTAATAAAAAAGCTTATTATTTTCTCTGAATTAAAACTACTAATTAAACTTTACCAAATTATTTAATTTTATTAGCAAAATATCGGGGACAGTGCTGACTACAGCTGGTGATAAAAGATCAGTTGTGACTTTACGCGATTTAAAGATATTACAAATCTTAGAATTTCTACTTTTCCGATCGCATGTTTCAAAACATTAACAAACGGGAATATCTCTTAAACCAAACGTTTCCTGATATGATATAAAATGATTTTTATGGCAAATTGTAACTGTAGGAACAATTACAGGGAAATTCCTTAAAGTTGAAAACTGTTCTTCTCGAAATTTCTAAGTCCCGCCTAAGCAAAACTAGAATTTGCCAAAATTCTAAGGTGCTTACAATGTGGAAGGAGAAACCATTGCCTATGTCATTCAGCTAAAGGCTTCCTTTAAACACAGGATATACAATTCCCAATTTCCTGTAGTTTCTTGCTCATATGCACCCTATGCCTATACTTTCGCTTATGCAGTACTTTTCTCCCACTATTAAATCTTAACATGCCTCTCTGAGGACAACATTTATATACACACGCTTCAACACACATTTTATACAACTATTTTTAAATCATATTTAGTGGTTAATTTCATGGCTTCTAATTTTTTTTCCCCTACCTTAGCTAAAGAAAATAGCTCCTCTCCTCTGCCTTATTAGCTGTCTGCAATGCCGACAGCCTATGCATGCACGGAAAAAGAGTACAAGGAATAAAAATTACTTCTATGGTGGATGAAGTGATGGCGTGACTGAATTTAAGGAATGCAATCCCTTACTTAACATCAAAAATTAATTTGCCGTTGTTGTCCTGTTCCAACTCTGATACTGAACCACACTGACAGACTGTCACAAAAGGGTGAGACTTCGATAACACCATCTGATGGTATGATAATGATAAAAATCTAGACCTACATGATGCACGCAGCTATGGTCCCATGGCAGGTGCTAGATGGGTACCATATAACCCTCAGTGCCGAGTAGATTGGTTGATGGGTGGATTGGTTAAGTAGCCCTATAGAATATGGCTATTTGAGAAGAGTAAAATCTAGAGAGGCATTTCTATGGATCTTTTGCTAAGTCTAGTAATGAAGCAGGCTTTGGCTCAAGGAAGTATATTCAAAAACATTCTCACAAGAATATACAACATACATGAACAGAAAGATTATTTGATAGCTCTAATGAATAGACCACAGCCCACTAAAGCTGGATGGCATACTTACACTGGTGACAGCAGAGTGCAGAGGCGGGTCCCATTCCGTGTCGCAGTTTGACGTTGGCTACCTGACTGGATCGAGAATAATACTCATTCTCTTAACTCTTACTGGCTCCCCAAATAATTAACTTGGACTGAGTAACTAACTGAGTGCCAGTCTGCACGGCATATTTAGCTCTGGGGTACTTCTGATCTGTATTTCATATAGTAACTTACTTTAACTTTCTCCTGAGAAGGCAATGATGCTCACCAACAATACATAACATATCTATCTCTCTGTGCCATGAGCTGTGGCGCACCAGCCATTGTTAAGAACAGTTACTAACAAAGAACCCATACTCAATATTAATTCTAGTGTTATAACAACTGCAGCATGGTATTCATCGCCCAATACTCTCCAAGTCTTAAATCCATTAACCTAATACTTCATTATGGGAACGACTTTTTACTTTCAGCCTTAAAATATGCAACCTTCTCCACAAAATCCTGTCTTCCCCCCCCCCCCTCCTTACACATGCTTCAGCAGATTATCCAGTCTCAAGATCATCTTTATCCACTGCAACATGGATCCTCCCCATTCAATTGACTCCATTTCAAAACTTGCTCTGTACACTGGTTACTCATTTACATGGTAAGCGTCAATATGACCAAATTCAGTCTTCTGCATATGTCTCCTGTATTAGTAAGGCCAGTATTCACCATAGAAATACAGGGTGAGTCAAAAGTTCTTGGACACCTTCATAAGTTGGAAGAGTGAAGGGAAAACTGAAAAATGATGATGGGAACAGAGATATGATGTGGGGCCGCAACTTTTGGAGTGAATGTCATTCATTGCCGCAATCTTGAAATCCGCTGTTTTGGATTCAAGTCATTTTTTTTAAATGGGAAGGGGGGTGTATGACACATCAAATAACACTCGCTTGAGCTCAGGAATTTAGTGGTGTAATTTTTTTTGTCCATCTTGTACCGTTTAGAAGTAATTAATGTTCAAAGTTACCTTGATACTGACTCATGCAGATAGTGTATGCTGAGAGAATCTGTGTATGAGACACCTGGAGGAACGCATACAACACGCCTGTCACCAAATTTCAGGAGACACTCTCCTACGTGTGCAGTCAGAGTGGTTGCGGCGACTACAGGTGTGCATTGCATGGGATGGACAACATGTAGAACATGTGTTGTAGCAACTTTGAACATTAATAACTTCTAAGATGTACAAGATAGACAAAAAAATTACACCACTAAATTCCTGAGCTCAAGCGAGTGTTATTTGATGTGTCATACACCCCCCTTCCCATTTAAAAAAAATTACTTGAACCCAAAATGGCAGATTTCAAGATGGCGGCCATGAATGACATTCACTCCAAAAGTTGCGGCCCCACATCAAACCTCTGTTCCCATCATCACTTTTCAGTTTTCCCTTCACTCTTCCAACTTGGGAAGGTGTCCAAGGACTTTTGACTCGCAAGGTACTGTACAACACGTTCATCAGTGTCCAACTGCCTTCACCTACAGTAGGTGTTGGGTTTACTTTTCCTGTCATTCTTTACATAAATAAATGTATACAGTGATGACCATATTTCTGTTTAGGCAATGAAAATAAAGAATGAGAGAGAAAACAAATTCATCACTTACCACATAAGTAGGCAAGAGGGCCAGGACAAACACAAAAATACTTCACAATATTTTGGAAAAATCTTACAATTAGTCATGTTTGATGAGACAAGGGCGGGATTTACACCTCGTTGAATATGGCAAGGTCTAGAAGACTTCCAAGATGATTGAGCCAAAGATGAACCAGGTTGGAAGGGTAGGGATGACTATGATTTGGGAGGGGGACATGGAAATTGACTTATGATAATACAGGAAAGTATATTCTCCAAGACCAATCAAAGTAAAATAAAATAAATCATCTTTTTTAATCATACAGGAAAATGTTAAAAAATATTTTGGATCTGTTTAACAGTAATAATAAAAGTAGTATAAAATTAATTGTATAGTTACCTCAACATACGAGACAGGAGTTGTCTTAATGGAGGTTGAGTGAGGGATATGCCTAGTATTAAAAATTGAAAAAAAAAAACAAGTTTTTTTTCAGATTTGTGAAAAAAAAAAACCATGAAAAAAAAATCTAGCACCCTGGTTTTTTTCTTTCAGAAATTAATTATAGTTTTATTTACGTAACTTACATTTTAGATGTGTGTTTTATATCTTACTGAGTCCTATAATGTCTTACATAATGATTCATAAATGTATCTACATAGGTAACATAATTTTACTTATCCTTGATGTCAGTACCACATTCACTAGTATTAGTACCACCACCACTAGTTCGGTCGGTGTCGGTACTTTCTGTTTCTTCTACTGGCTCCCTTAGATAACTTCAGAAATAGTTACATTTTCTTTTACTGGTTGTTCTTGTATTGTACGCAAAAGATTTTGAGTTTGCAATTTTAAATTGTGAGCAAAGTACACACTGTGCATAAAGACTGTGCTGATAATTCTCTTATTACGGTCTTTTCAGTTTGAATTTATTATCATACAAAATAGGAGCTTTACTTCTTTTTCAATCGTTGGTTTACACCAACGGTTGCAAGGAAACGATTCATAATTACTGACAATTTAATGAATCAGTATCACTAAACGCTGATACTAGAAAGCACAATAGGTAACATGCAAAAACGTAGATAAGTTTAAAATTCCTAATTTTGTAGGGTTGGCAGCACTAGTTCAAATAGCGAGTATCAATCCAAACAACGGGGAATGGGGATTCCTTCCCGCGCAACCAAGCCTCTTCGGGAAGTCCCCGTTCGTAAAAGAAAACTTCAATGTTGCCAATATTTTCGTAATTTTCTTTTCTATTGAACCAGAAAAGTATAGTAGATTTAAAAATTGAGATAAGTACTTAGGATAAACTCTAAAACAGATTTATTAAACGATAAATGCCTTACATGTTTGAGATTTAGTATTGTAGTTATGAAAAAAAAAAACATGTTTATTTCATAGTGTTTTTTCATGTTTTTTTTTTAAGTTAGAAAAAAAAACCTTTTTTTACAACACTAGATACGCCTGATATAAAGGATATATTGGTAGGCTAGTTCCCATCTAAAGAGTTCCGAAGGGGTAGTAGTAGCAAGAAAAACTCTGAAAACTTTACTGTAAAACAGATGCTGAGATTCTTAGAGTTGTATGAGCTGACATGGGTTGCACAGGATGGTCTAGATTGGCAGTATAAGTTGTTTGCCTGTGGTTGGTTGGTGGTGAGGCCAATATAAGAAGCAGTGCAGTGAAGGCAGTTAAGTTGGTGTATAATAGTGCAACTGGCATATCTAGTGATAGAAAATTTCCCCGTGGTACAACTGGAATGTGGAGTGGTAGCTGGATACATGCTACATATTTTACAGCAAGGTTTATTGCATGGAAAAGATCCATGTGATAGCTTAGAAGAGTCAGAAGGCAAGTATTTGTGGACCAAAATTGTTCTTCAGATTGTGTGTTCTCCTGAAACATGAGTGTGGGGCAGTGGGTGGGTTTTGAGGAAGGGGGATGTGCACTTCAGGGAAGGAATGCAGAAAGTCATGGACTTGAGGCCAGGAGAAAATTGAGAGATGATTATGTGGCAGCAGTCAACTTTAGGAGGAGCAGAATGGGATATTTGGAAATGATGGGTGTTGATCTGGGTGGATGGGAAATCCAAGCTTGTGTTAGTTTTTGGGAATGATTCATGGTTGGAACAAATGTGTCTGCTGTAGAATGTAAAGGTCTATTGAAGGGAACGTGCTAAGAAAGAGATAGCAACTGTCGACGTGTAAGCACTGCTGTAAATTTGTTGGACTGATGTGCACAAGGCATGGAGGGCACCTTGTCAAAAGGAGATGTCCACATCAAGAAAGGTGGCAAATTTGTACGCATAAGTGCAGGTGAAGTTGATGGAATGGCTGTTGTTAAAGGAACTGATGAAACCTAGGTGATGGTTTTCCCTGTAGGTCCAGATAATAAATATATCCACTATGTATTTGAACCACACCAGGGGGCTGAGGGGGTATTTCTTCAGGAATTGTTCCTCTAGTTGGCACATGAAGAGGTCAATGTAAAATGCAGTGCCACGTATCTAATGATAAACTTGGGAATCGAAGGAAATGTAGTTTTTTAAAAGGATGAAGTGATCATCAGGATATGAGAAACAAAGCTCTGGAAGGATTGCATGGGTGCCACAAATCCAAGAAGTGTTAAAGAAAACAGAGGCTCTGACAGGGGAAGGAGGGGGGATGTTTGTGTAAAAGGAGGCAACATCAATAAAGACTAGGAAGAAATCTGAAGGGAATGTGGACAGATTTTCCAAGAAGTTTGGTGTATCTCTATTGTGAGAAGGAAGGTTCTGCTTAAAAGGTTGTACATGTCGATCCACAAATGATGAAATCCATCCAGTGGATCTTTGGAATAAAATTTAAGGTAGGTGTGCACGGAGGAATGAGGATGGATATAAATTGTGATGAGAGGCCAGTAAGGCACCCTGTACATCAATAAATGTGTGTATTTCCTGGCAAATGGAAAATGTGGGATCTGTGAAGAGTTGACAATATGTATTGGTGTCTGAAAGCTGTCTAAGTATCTAAACCTCAGTCATTGTGGTCCATGACTGTGGCAGTGGAGTCATCTGCTGGGAGGATAAAGACAGTTTTGTTCCTGGACAGATCTCTTAGCATGGGTTTCAGAAAAGCTGAGGTGGTTATATTAGGAAACTAATTTATGAAACAATTGTGAGGACAGGGAAGATGTGAGAAACTCTTGAAATAGGAGGAGAGGATGGTTTTTGGTGATTAGGAGGTCCCAAGTAGCATGGTCAAACTTTGGAATAAGTAAGAAAGGAAGTTCATTGGATAGTATAGAATTGCAGCTCAGACAGAGAAATGGTGAGTGGTTAACAATTGAAGATTGTGGCATATACACAGATATGGTAGTAGTTAGTGGCATGATGGTACTGCAGAAGGGTGTGGAAGATTAAAAATCTGGGTAAGACTTCCTGCTCTGGCAATCTGGGAGAAGTTTGTACATGCTGTACATGAGTGGAACATTGGTATAGGAACGGTATGCCTAGAACAAGATAGCTTTTTTTTAGATTACAGAGCTTGTGCAAATATTTCTGTTGCAACTGCCTGCATTCAGTTAGAATTTGACGAAGGTATTGAATCAAGGTGGGGTATGACAACCAGATGATTTTGTGGAGGATGGGAGGTTGAGTAGAATTTGGGTGGGTTGTTGGACAATGTGAGAGTAAAGGACTGTGAAAAATGAAATACGTGAAGCATTGGGTGGAGTTGTGGGTGGCAGCCAGAAGGAGGTTGTTTTATGATAACACTATTAGGGGATAGGTTGAAAAAATAGAGACAGTTTAAGAAATAATTATGGAAATAGAATCTGGCATGGTGGACGGCACGAAAAAAGTATTATTTCAAGTAGATTTCACTTAATTTAAGGTTAGGGGATTTGGGGAGCAGGACAGTTCATGGAGGAACAACAGCATAAAACCAAATGGAAAAGCGGTACTTAAACTGGGCGGTGTAAGTCATGTAAAAGAACGAACACTGGATGAAAAATGAACTGAATTGGTAAATAAGCAGAAAATAGGAATAATTTTATAAGGTCGTAAGTATTCAGACCCCTAATGAAAAAAATGGTGATTGTGGAGGATAATGTAAGTAAAAATTTAATGGCGATTGTGGAGGATAAGGTAAAGAAAAATTTAGTTTTTTTTTAACAATTTGGAGATTGGCCAAGCTGAAAACTAACAGTCAGAAGCAGAAATTACTAAAAGGAGGCAGAATGGAAAAATACAGTAATAATACTCTTGAAGAAATGATAGAAAGCAAAAAATGTTAAGAGTAGCAGCAATGATGGAAATGAATAAAAAAATAATATCAAAACATGATAACCAGACAACACTGTGTTCAATAATTAATGGACAAGTTGATGAAACAGAAAACAAATGTCATGAACAGACAATGCCAAACGAACATACGATTGTGAACAAATAGCAATAAAACAAGAAAAAACAAAAACAACACAACAAAAAGGTAGGAAGAGAAAGTGACAAACACCAAGATAGGAACAAAGACTAAAATGGGATGAATTTGCTAGAAGTGACAAACACGTGTTATGCAATGAAAATAAGGAAGCATATGGAAAATAATTCCATCACCTACCACAAGTAAAGGCAAAAAAAAATGAACACACTACAATATTTCAGTAAAAAATTATTATACATAATATACTGAGACCCAAAGAACTGGATTGCAACTGGAAGATGGGGAAGGTGAAGTTGACAGAAGAAAACTGTGAGAAAATAAAATCACTAATGACTGGTAAAAATAAAATTTCTTACTGTATGTCTCACCTCTAAAATGACTACCTCTTTTTTTACAAAAATACTGTAAAAAGTATCAAGATTATATCTGTAGTGACAGGTTTATTTTCACAATCCTTCCTGATAGGCCAAAAGATTAAGATCACATGCTTAGTAGCATGTTGGTACACCTTTGGTGTGCAATACAGCAAAAATTTTGTGCAGCATGGATTAAAGAAGTCTTGGTATCTCTCACAAATTGTCTCCACACAGGTCTTACAATTCCCTGAAATCATGCACGAGTGGCCGTTGGGCATGGAGCTGTTGCTGGATAGTGTCTCAGATGTGTTCTATCATGTTGAGATCAGCAGAATTTGGAGGCTAAGACATCAACATGAGTTGACTACCATGTTGCTCAAACCACTGTAGCATGATTCTGACCTTGTGACATGGGAAGTGATCCTGTTGGGAGATTCCAGTGCCGTTGTGGAAGACATGGAGAATGAAGCGATGCAGGTGGTATAAAAATAGTTCTCAGCTGTCATGGTGCCTTCATCACTACCAAGGTTCCATAGGAGCCAAGATGAATGTAGCCAAAGCATAATACTGTTCCGAGTGGCCTGCATCCACAGCATGGTGCATGTTTCAAGCAGCCATTCGCCTGGAAGATGTATCTTGATACGACCATAGACTTGACTTAGTAAGGAACATTATTCATCCAACCAGGCAATAAATTTTCTATGATCCATGGTCCAATCTCAATGATCTTGTGCGCAATCCTATCGTAATTGATGATTTAATTGGGTCATGTAGGAGCGGTCTGCTGCAAAACCCCATGCTGAACAATGTGTGCTGAACAGTGCGCTAAAAACAATTATGCTTGCACAAGCACTGAACACTGCAGGCAAATATGTCACAGATTGGGTCTTATCCTGCTTTACTGAATGGGGTAGTCTCCAACCACCACATTCTGTAATACAGCTTGGATCCATCAACTAGTCAGCTACTCATGTTTTCACCATCCTTCAAACACTTTCCATAGATGCTCACTTCAGCAGCGCACAAACAGCCAACCAGCCTCACCATTTCCGAGATGCTCATTCCCAGGAACCACACTAGATTTCCCCTCCATTTGTCACACATATTGTCATTAGAATGACTCCCATATATCTCTGCTTCAACTATATACACACTTTGACAATAAATTTGGCCGCCGCTGAAAAATTCTATCACGGTTATTTTGCACAATCTGACAACAGTGTCATCGTAAGAAACAGTAACGCAATACTGGCATCCGTATTGCGTTACTGTTTCTTAGGATGACACTGATGTCAGATTGTGCAAAATAAGAGTGATAGAATTTTTCAGCGGCGGCCAAATTTATTCTCAAAGTGTGTACTTTCATTGCCACATAATATACCCACATCACCAGATGTCATTGTATCTTGCAGCAGGTTGTGGTCATAGAGTTTTGGCTCATCAGTGAATTTAGTCATGCACAGGTGGCACAGAGTCAATCCACTAAAGATGAAATGTAAAACAATAAATTAGTTAGTCCATCTTGGAATTTTTGGAAAATAAATAAAAAGTTAAGTAGGTTTTGTGTCAACATCCTACAGTGAACATCAGAAGTAGAAAAGCATTGAAGTGTGTCACTTAGAAGGTTGAAGGAATTGAAAATCAGAGTACTGCATTCCTACAGTACAAGATTTCAAAGCACCTGTGTGTTAGTTATCATTAAGTGCTAATGTGCCCAAAGTAAGAAGGACAAATCTTTAATTTGGCAGTAGGTAACAGTTTCCCATTTCTATTACAGATTGGAACATTACATTTTGAGACATATGCAACAATGAGTTGACTAAAATGTAAATATGGTTAAAGTTTTTAATAAAAAATAGAGTCTTCCATCCGATTACTGCACAGAAAATTAAATTGCAGCGCATGTCTGTCATTTCTGAAATGTTCAGTGGCCTTGTAATTGGTGCTATGTGCAACTACTAGTTCAAAAACTTAAATTTGATATAACTGAAGTGGCAAAAGTCATCAGATAGGAAGATGAAAATATCCAAATGGCAGAAGCACAGTGGAAGAAAGAAAATTGCAGCAATACTGCAGTGCAGTACAGTGTATGGGCTTTCATTTGTACTCTTATGTGTGAAAGGTTCTCTGATGTGACTAAGGTTACACATCTTGAATTAACAGTGTTTGACCATGGAACAGTAGCTGGCACTATACAGATGGGGAATTTCATTTAAAAAACAATTCACAAATTAAACATTTGTTGATCCACAGAGAGTGTTGCAAATATGTAATGTCTAGCATTACCATCTACCATGGACAATGCAGTGACTGACCATGTCTAATGACTGAGACCAGTGACAATCAGCATTGAGGTGAGACAAGCAACACTGCATCAAAGAATAGCAAAAACCATTGTGGAATGTATGACATATGTGTCTGTGTGGAATTTGGCATTGATGAAACATGACTGCAGAAGACCACTACCATTTTCCCCCCTCCCCCCCTGAAGTTGCCGCATGGAGAAGAGGATTTGAAAAAGTAAAAGATATTAAGTAAATGGTAACCAGGAAATAATAGGTGCTAAGTAGCGAATAGGATTTAAAAAATAGAACAGCAAAATGAACCACCACTTACCTAAGATGATGCTTGCATGATGTGAACACACAAAAAGACAAGAACACGAATAACATTGAATATTTCGGGTGTTGGCCCTTTGTCAACAGGAGGGTGGGTGCTGTAGGAGACTTGTTTCACAGAATGACTTAGTCAGGAACAGTCATTCTGTGGAGAGACTGATAAACAACCAAATAAAAAATGTCTGTGAGGAATGAAAGCAGTTTTCTAATTCAGAGCATGGCTTTGGGCAAGCATATTCATGTGAATTTCAGTTAATGATCCATATGTTAAATATTTCGGATGAAATGGACAAGGGAGATCAGACTGATAGTGTAGCATTAGATCTTTGGCATTTGACAGAGGTGGCAAACAAAGTAAAAACTATTGGAGTGGATGAAATAGTGATTTGCTGGGTAGAAAAACTCTTAAAAGCTAGAAAGCAAGAACACTGTAAACTGGCCAACAAAAGGGGTTAGAATACTAAAAAAAAACAATAGATGGATTGATGGTTCTAGACAGACCACCAAACCATTCTAAAAACTAGGCAAATCTGCCCAAAATTTATGGGGCGAGACTGGCCAAAATGCAAAATTTCAAAATCTTTACCACATTGTCATTATGGCTGGATTTAGGGCGTGTCGACAGCGAGGTCATTAGCGCACATCATCATTGTTTAAAATAAGGGACAGATTGTTGGCTAAGCCAACGTCTGCCCTTAAGTTTAAAAACAGAAAACAATCAGTTAAAATGTGATGCACCGTCAAAGGTACACCAGAAGCATCACTTTCCGGTGGGTCCTCCCGGCGGAGAAGGAATCCATGCGTCAGAGGACAGTGCCCTATACGGAGGCAAGTAAGGAGATCATCGTTGCCTGCTGGAAGGAGCTGCTCTACGCCTGAACAGTTGGTTTGACCAGCCAGAGCTTATTATGGTTGACTTCCAGCCACTGCCTCTGCCATATCTCAAACAGAGTTCCTTTCGCCACTGAGGCAAGGTCTGACTTTGAAGTTGATTCTGACCTTGTCGCAGGCTAACTTGGCAGCTTCATCGGCTGCCTCATTCCCCAATTCCCACATGGTCCAGTACCCGGAAGGGAAAGAAGGTGGAAGTTAGACTGATATTAGCATGTTTACCTAAGGCTGGCATCAGAACATTCAAATCCATTAATGAAGAAAGCAGGCCACTACTACGTACTCATTCACTTGCACTCCCAACAGTCCCCAAACCACTTGGAAGGTTGAAGATGTTAAGTTTCAGCTTGTTCACTCCAATTATCTTACTATCTTAAAGTCACTTCCTACATCTTAAAAGACTTATAAGCCCACACTGTTAATTTATTGTTTAGATGCCATGTTTCACATTATTAGCAAATTTTCATGGAGCTAACATCACGCCAACCTTACTCGGACATTGTTCACGAAAAACTACCAGTAATGTTAGCAGCCACAGCCTAGTAACTGCTCTGAAGAGCAGTGTTTGTCGTTAGACATTTACTCCAAAATCAGTTACGGTGTGGCATATCTTCAATTTAGGCTGGTCTTCTAGCATCTTCGAAGTGTGGAGTCTGACGTCGCTTGCACTCAGGGATAGTTGATGCCTCCAGCAATCGAATTAGCTGCAGAATGTCATCAGATCAACTGTGCCAGTAGTTGGGTGATGTTACTAAACTGATCTTCACGGCACAGCTCTTCTCGGCAGTCGTGTCTGCAACATCGACCTGTTTGCAGTTTGTTTGTTGATACTTGGTTTGTTGGTTTTCTTGTCCTATTGTATCTAGGTAGATCTTCAACTATTGATGCCTGATGGTTCGGGTGGACTGGGAGGCAGGGAAGATCCATTGGCACTTCGTTTCTTCTGCTGGGCGAGTGTTTGTGGTTGTATCTGTTAGCAGAAGACTGAATCTTCTTTCTAACGGGGCAGGCACCATAGCATGCGATGTGGTCACCGCTGCAGTTGGCAAAATTCGGAATGTCTTAACGCGAGCAGACTCGGACGCTATGCCCCTTACCGCAGCGGACGCATTTTACCTTAGAATTGGGGTCCAGTGCTAGGTGTCGGAAACCTTGGCAGCGATAGCACTGCGTGGCTGTCTTCATCATTCTTGTAACTTCCATGGGAGCTCGGTCGGTTTGGTTCTTGGATCTTCGTCTGGTTGATGGAGGTATTGCTGGCAGTGGTTGCTCCACAGGTGGATCTGTCAAGAGGCAGCTTGCTTCTGGAACAGGTGTTGTATCCAGCTGTGAGACCATAGGTTCATCTTCAGGTACTTCTGTGTGTGGACTGGTGGAGTCGGGCTGCTTACTTCTGAGACACTCCATGACTGCCTCGAAATCTGACTGGCTGGTGCACACTTGGAGAAGTCTTGCCAGGGTCAATCAGGATTTATCAGGAGGGCTGGTACTAGGTGCAGCACCTCCATAATTTTGCTGTGTTGTTCCAGTGGAGACATAGCTGTCAGTTGGCCCAAGACATCCTTAAGAGTAGTTGGCTGTCCATCGCTCTTGGGTTACAGCTCTTCCACGATCCTCAGCATCAGGGAAGTCTCTTCAGTCACATTCTCGTTCTGATAGGTCGATGGTTTTTTTGCTGTCATTGGATGTTGAGCTCGAAGATTTTTGATTGAAGCTTGACTCTTCTGTCTCTTGAGTGGAGAACAGGATATGGTGGATGTTCACCAGGTGCTCCTCCTCATTAAAGACTTCGGAGAAGATTTTCAGGAGTGGGACGTGTTTTGACCAGTCCTTTCCTTCTTCAATGACTGGTCTGGCGACATGGGAGAACTCTGGGTTGCACAGAGTGCGGCGCAAGTTCTTGGAGCTCTGCTCTGGGAGATCCCAAGCGAACATGTGATTGCTTACGTTGAGTTGAAGCTGTTCTTCCCAAGGTCCTTCTTTCTCTTGGAGGTATTTTCAATCCTCTTGATTGGTGGGGAGACAGTGAGCAGTGTCTTTGTTGGCCAGGGATAGATATATTGGAGCATCGTCTTCGAAGTCGTTAGTTCCTTCAATTAATGATCTTTAGGATGACCACATCTTGATCTCCTTCGGTGGGTGATGTTACGCTGTCCTCTGCAGGGAAAGACAGGAGCTGTTGTGGTAGAGCTGGTAGTCCTGGCGACATACGGGCGTAGTAGTCCCTAACCGTGTGGTTGCCACTGATTCCCCATGTTCTGACACGGAAGAAGTGATGGGACCATTCTGTAAGGGCTTGCAAAACCGACCAATCACGGACACAGGTTGGCTCAATACTAGCTTGAGTAATGTTAAAGATGACTGCCACATTTTATAGTATCTGCTAGCCTCGAGGTTAAAAGTTCTGGAACAACAGTTTATTCCTGAGGGGAATAAATTCCCTCCATGGTCATATATTCTATTATTATTCCAATCCTGCTGAAATTTTGATATGTTACAGATTTATTTAATACAAGAACTTATGTTATGCAATTTTTTTTTAATTCTACTCATTTAGGAGTTATTAAAGTTTAAAAGTTCCACTTGTTAATAGTTATCTTTAAAGCTTCAATAGTAAAATTTTGCTTTTCTCCATTAAACCATGAATTTATCTACAAACAACTATATTATTACTATATTGAATTTTCTCTATCTTTTGAACATATTTTTTATGCTTCTATGCCTATATTTATGAAATTCCAATTTTTCTTTTCTCTAAAAAAACTATTTTTATTATGACTATGAAGTCTATTTTTGGTCAGAATATGTCTTCCCGTGTTTACAACATGCTGCAATAATAAAATTTAAGTTATCATTAAAAATAAGTGATTTATCTTTAATAATCATGGTATTGATTGTTCATCTTTGTCACATCCACACATGGTGCAATAGGCAAAAAATCGTAATCTCTCTTTAGATAAAAAAATTTTATACATCAAAATGCTCATAATTATAAGCACTATAAGTGGAAATGAATGTAACTAAAAATCAACTTTTCAATTTTGGCTTTCAAAAATTTTGTTTCTTTACGATGTCAGTTTATTTCCAAGCTGAAAGTTGTTTTAGTATTAAGGAAACGCTTATGAAACTTATTTACTGTAATAAAATTAATAGGATAGATCCCAGTTTGCTGGTTTTGGTGAGATATACACTAATATTACAAAATGCAGTATCAAATGAAGTGGAAGTGGCACAGGGTATTGTATTAGGAACACTGATAATCATTATTCTAATAAAATTGTTGTGTTGATAGATTACTGTCAGAAGTTAGGTTGTTTGCAGATGACGATGTTGTATAATAGGATCAAAAAGGGATGAAAGTAAACAACTGGAGGTGACCAGAGAAGGATATCTTGCCGGGTAGATCAACTTAGGATGAAGATAAATGCAAAGATGTCAGCTTATTAGGTACATAGATAAAAAAAAATTAAAGATTGGTTATGATTGTAGTGTGGGGAAGGAACTGATCGTTGAAAACTTGAAATGTAAATACCTTAGCACAACATTTGATAATAAACTCAACTGAGCAGGACACATTCGACAGGTAGTGGTAAAAGGTTTCAAAATAGGTGACAGGACAAATTTTCAGAAAGTGTTTTAAATTGTCCCTTGTGGATATATTTAACCAAGAAAAATAGCACTTTACTTAAATAAAGCTTTAAAAGTACATTAAACCAGGTGTAAATGTTAAACTGTTTAAATTCCCATGCAAACAGTATATCACGTGATCTCATCGCGTATCACATCATGTGTGTGTAAAGCAACTGTATCTATGAATTGTTATACCAACAGTATTAAGTGTTTTTAAGCGTTTCATGAAGTTATAGTCATAATGAAACGAAAGACATATCGTTGGTGCATAGTACGAATACTTCTGTATCTTCTCTAGACAAATTACTTAATTGATGTACAATGAAAAGCAGAAATACGAATCAGTGGTTGCAACTAGCAAGACGTCAATATGACAGAATTTCAATGGACAAGATTTCGAACAAATTTTGCGTTCCATTAACACCTTGCACTTGATAGTACATATACCCGAATCACGGCAAAGTTGTGAATATCCTATGGCATCATCACCATAGGATTGCCTCGGCGATCTAAAAATACGAGAAATCAAATCTTTAAGTCTATATGCTAATACATAATAATAATAATATATATATATATAAAAAAAAAAAATCGCACGACATTCATAACAAAGATTGTATTTGCACTCGGTAGAGGTTATGTTTTATTTTATTTCAAAATTCAATTAATTAGGCAATTAATTGTAATATAGGATGTTCGCCGGAAAACGTTACCTGCTGCTATATAGCACAACGATGAAGAAACTGCTCGCGGCAAGTGAGCGGCCAACTTCCCACATAGTTCGGCCCTCAACCGCGGAACTACTTAGAAATAATTAAGAATCATATACATGTGTAAGTATGTGAAAGCATATAAATATTACACAATTCATGAACTTACCTTACAAAAGATGCTGGAAGTGTCGCCCATCTTACGTAATGCGCATTTGACATTTTTTAAACATATTTCAAGACACATGCTGGATTTCACATCTCACCATGGACATTATTACTTGAAATATTTTGTTTTCAAGTTCTTCGAATGTGTGAGGATTTCCTTCATACACCTTTACCTTAAGCTTTCCCCAAGATAGAAGTCACAAAGGTTTAAATCGGATGATTTGGTGCCACAAGCCATGGCTGATTAAACATTTCTCTTAATTTTTTTTAACTAAATGCAGAATTGTTGATTTAGCTGGCAATAAAGTGCCATGATATTTGCAACGTAATTTACTGTGACACATTTAAAGGACTTTTTCTTCACATACGTATCATCATATATATTATTTCTATAAGGTATTTTTTTGTCACAAGCCTATATCTTCCTTCATACTTAACAGAAATCAATGAATGAGGTGTCATTTTAAAGCTTATGGTCTCCACTTTGGTTAAATCGTATTTTAAGCAAGAAAGTTTTCGGAATTCGACCCTTAAAGGACAAAAATGTAAATTTTTCTAAAATGCTGTTTTCTGTGTTACGAGTCAGTTATCTCCCTGGATACCTATCTGAAACCGTTTCATGAAGTATCGTTTTAAAGATTAAGATCTCCGCTTTAGTGACGTCATATATTAACCCAGAAAGTTTTCGGAATTCGACCCTTAAAGGGCAAAAAGTATCAATATTTTTGCAATACGTTTTTGTGTCACGAGCGATTTATCTCCCTTAATATCTAACCGATATAGATAAATGAGGTATCATATTAAAGAATAATGTCTCCGCCATGGTAACATTATATTTTAAGAAAGGAAGTATTCGTAATTCAACCCTTATAGGGCAAAATGTCACTTTTTCTAAAATGCGTTTTTTGTATCTCGAGCCATTTATCTCCCAGGATATCTAACAAAAATCGATAAATAAGGTAGGATTATGAGGACTAATGTCTCAGCTTTGTGACATCATATTTTAAGAAAGAATGTTTTTGGAATTCAACCCTTAAAGGGAAAAAGTACAAATTTTTCTATAACGCATTTTTGTGTCACGAGCGATTTATCTCCCTTAATATCTAACCGATATAGATAAATGAGGTATCATATTAAAGAATAAGGTCTCCGCCATGGTAACATTATATTTTAAGAAAGGAATATTTCGTAATTCGACCCTTATAGGGCAAAAATAACACTTTTTCTAAAATGCGTTTTTTGTATCTCGAGCCATTTATCTCCCAGGATATCTAACCAAAATCGATAAATAAGGTAGGATTATGAGGAGTAATGTCTCAGCTTTGTGACATCATATTTTAAGAAAGAATGTTTTTGGAATTCAACCCTTAAAGGGAAAAAGTACAAATTTTTCTATAACGCATTTTTGTGTCACGAGCGATTTATCTCCCTTAATATCTAACCGATATAGATAAATGAGGTATCATATTAAAGAATAAGGTCTCCGCCATGGTAACATTATATTTTAAGAAAGGAATATTTCGTAATTCGACCCTTATAGGGCAAAAAATGACACTTTTTCTAAAATGCGTTTTTTGTATCTCGAGCCATTTATCTCCCTAGATTTCTAACCAAAATCGATAAATGATGTAGGATTATGAGGACTGATGTCTCAGCTTTGTGACATCATATTTTAAGAAAGAATGTTTTTGGAATTCAACCCTTAAAGGGAAAAAGTACAAATTTTTCTATAACGCATTTTTGTGTCACGAGCGATGTATCTCCCTTAATATCTAAACCGATATAGATAAATGAGGTATCATATTAAAGAATAATGTCTCCGCCATGGTAACATTATGTTTTAAGAAAGGAATTTTTCGTAATTCGACCCATAAAAGGCAAAAAAGTCAATTTTTCTAAAATGCGGTTTTTGTGTCTCGAGCCACTTATCTCCCTTGATATCCATCCACAATCGATAAATCAAATACGATTGTGAGGAATAATGTCTCAGCATTACTGACATCATATTTTAAGAAAGAAGTGTTTGGAATTCAACTATTAAAGGGAAAAAGTATAAATTGTTCTACAACGTATTTTTGTGTCACGAGCCTTATATTTCCCTTGATATCTAATCGATATAGATAAATGACATATCGTATTAAAGACTAAGATTTCCGCCGTGGTAACATTATATTCTAATAAATGAATTTTTCGTAATTCGACCCATAAAGCGCAAAAATGTCAATATTTCTAAAATACGTTTTTTGTGTTTCGAGCCATTTATCTCCCTGGATTTCTAACCAAAATCGATAAATGAAGTAGTACTATGAAGAGTAATGACTGAACTTGGTGACATTATATTCAACCTCACTATTAATCCCATTTTATTCGCGAAATTTCGCACGGGTCGTCTAGTACAGGAATATTTTTTGTTCCAAACTATAATGTACCATAATTCAACTCGCGCTCACACACGGTACAGATTAGTAAGAGACTGAAGTCACAAACCAGCCAAACCATAAAGAAATCGATCTAAACAATGGAAAAGTTGCCATCATATTGCGTGATCTGATTGCTGGTGGAGGGCTGTTATTTAATTTCTGTTGTTTGGCGCGGGCTGGCCTTTTGTAGTGAGATGCCGTCGGCAAGACAGAAGGTGGAAAGCATTTCCTGGCAAAAACTGTGCACTTACAAAAATGTTTTCACACTTCGAAACTCAGCAGCACTACAATCCAAATTAGTGGCGAAGAAATTCCAAATCATTATTATACTCTCGGGAGATTTCGACTGTATGCTTTAGTAACTTCTGGATTCATGGTAACAGTGGTTTAAAGAATCTGCAACAACATCTACACGGAAGATCGTTACCATGTCCCTTATAACTAATTATTATAAGACTCCTGAGACAATTTAAAATAAATGTAGAAACAGTTAAAACAAAAACATAAGTTAAGGCAGCGCCGTATTGCTTGTTTCCTTACGAATGACGTCACACGCCGTGATTGATGTTTTGTTTGACAGTGACGAATAGGAAAAACATCAGATTTTATTTATTGATTTAAAAATATAAAACATTATTGATCACGAAAAAAATATTGGACGATTTTTCTAAATTTATAAATATTATTTCTAACTGAATTTCAGATTTTTTTGTAACATCTGTCCAGTCCCCTATTGGAGAGTGATGAAGGAATGTACCAGTGGTATTAGCTGAAATTTGCCGGTGTTTTCAATAAAGAAATCTCAAAAAAATTATTCAAAGTATTGACCAATGCATTCTACACATTTCGCCCATCTTTTAGGCAAATTATGGATACAAAAAAAACTTTTTCTCTTTCGAGGCAAACCATTCGACGAGCCATTTTTCGACTTCCTCAAAATTGGCGAAGCGCTGCTCTGCAAGTGAGTGACCCATCGATGCGAAAAGGTGTTAGTCAGACGGGGCGAGGTCCAGAGAGTACGGCAGGTGCGATAATATTTCCCAATTAAGTGCTTTCAATGTGTCCTTTACCAGTTTAGCAGTATGGGAATGTGCGTTGTCATGTTGCAAGATAACTTTTCAATGTCTTCGGGCCCATTACGGCCGTTTTTCGATCAACGCATGATTCAAGTTGATAATTTGTTGTCGGTAGCGATCCGTATTCACTGTTTCACCAGGTTTTAATAACTCTTAGTACAGCACACCACACTGGTATCACCAAAAACAGAGCATTGTCTTATGGCCAAAGCGATTTGGCCTTGCAGTCGATGGACAGGCCTCACCAGGTAAAAGCCATGATTTTCTTCGTTTTCGGTTCTCAAAATAAATCCATTTTTCATCCCCCGTGATGATTCGGTGCAGAAAAGATTTCCCTTTGAATCGATCAAGCAGCATTTCACTAACGGTTTTTCGATTTTCCATTTGTCTATCGTTCAGTTGGTGTGGCACCCTGTGATGATCATATGGTTATATTATGGACGATTATGTAGTATGCAAATATATTAATATGCATACTCCTTGAGATTGGGTTACATTCGTTTTCCCTTTTGTTTTGAGATTTTGGTTGCCAGGAGCGACATGTTTAAAGCCTATATGGTAGAGGCGACATATTAAATTCGCAAGTTGGATATGTTGATTGAGAAATATTAATATGAGAAGCCCGATTTAAAGATTAACGGTCGTAATTACAACTGGTGTTGGTGGAAGTTGTTAAACCAATAACTGAATAAAAGTTTTATCAGAACAATTAAATGTCTTACGCATCGGTTCATATGTAGATGCTAGCTATATAAGATAAAGGTGAAAAGTGGTAACTACACACATAAGTAGCCAAGAATATATCACCACATGGCGACTCGACAACATGCATATGCATGAAAGTAAGGAAGCAAAATAGCGACGAAAAAGAACCTGAAAGTACTGATTGACGCCGACTGAACTTTGGAGGTTAACAGACTCGGCAAGCGAAATAACATCACAGAATTCCACGGCTGCCAACGTTGACGAGAGAACAAGCTAAGTCAACCTTTTCAAGACGCATACTTTGGGGAAATTCGCCGCCAGTTAATTTAAGTTTTGTCTTAAAAAAAAATAATTGTAACAAAGGTGAACCAAAGTATACGTTCTTTGATTTTCATATTAATTTAGTTTTTTCGTATGTATATTTCCACATAGTACGAAATTTCATGTTCGCCACTATTTAAAATATATTGAATCAAGGATAAAAAAATGTATCAAGTTGGTACAGTGCCGTATGTGGAAATATATTAATATTTACAATCCTTTACGTAAAGAATACTAGTAAACAAAAATATTATTTCTTGATATAAGATCATGGCGGATAATATTAATAACGGTGTGGCAGGCCCTGCTTCTAACAATTTAGTTCAAGCGGCAGAAACGAATGTAATGTCACCAGAAGTGATTGGACATGTTTTAGATGAAAGTAGCACTCCACCACACATGCAGCAATACTCACCTCCATTTTTAGGATTCTCACCTCTAAATCAAAATAATTTACAGTCTCTAGCTGACCCACTAAGTAGTGAACTTGAGCTGAAATCGCTTATTTTAGGGTTGTACTCAAAATTCAGTAACCTTGAGTCAAAATTTGAATCACAAGCAACTGAAGTGAAATCACAATTCAGTGACCTTGAATCAAGACTTGAATCAAAACTTGAATCAAAACTAGAATCACAAGCAACTGAAGTGAAATCACAATTCAGTGACCTTGAATCAAGACTTGAATCAAAACTAGAATCACAAGCAACTGAAGTGAAATCACAATTCAGTAACTTTGAATCAAAACTTGAATCAAAATTCCGTGACCTTGGATCCAAACTTGAATTACGAGCTACTACAATGAAAACACTATGTGATCAACAGTCATGTGAGATCAAATTACTTAAATCTCAGATAGAAAAACAAGCAAGTAGTAAATTAGAACAACACACTGTCGCGATGGAAAAGCGTTCGGTAGTTTTCCGTTCATTAGTAGGACACACACACGACAACAAAGTTCAAGAATGTGAGTCAACATGTTCAGCTACAAGTAAAAGTTTACATAGCACAATCTCTGACGAAGTAAAAGAAACTTCATCATCTCCACATCTCTCCATGTCGAAGGTCGAAGTTCAAAAACAAATTACAGAACAATTTCAGGCGATGGAGGGACATTTACATACATTTGATGGTAAGCTAGTGGACAGACATAATACAACAGAGAAAATAATATCAATAATTGAATCATCCAACAGCGACATAAACAAGAACTTGGGAGAAATTCAAGATAACTATAACAGATTCAATGCTGAATTAGTCCAATTGAAACACAGTTGCAATACAGTACCTCAACAGCTGGGAAACATACACCAAAAGGTGCAGTCAATAGGTGTTCCACATTTACCCATCAGTGTAAGCGAGCATTATGACACAGAAAACTTTTTGGGTCAGGGTGCTAAACGCACAATCTGTTCTGTAAAGAGAGTAACCAAGCATTTTCAGGGTACTAAACAGACAGTCTGCTTTATAAAGAGTTTTGAACAGTACAAGTTGTTTTACCTGTCCAATGATATGTCATTCAAACATTGGAAATATAGAAAAAAAATAGCTTGTGGCTTGGAGGAGCGACTGAGAGTCGCCTCCTCGCCCCATGCGATTTTTGGTGGGGGAAAGTAATGCATTAGTAGTGAGTGAAAAATGTATGCTGGTGACAAAGTTAGGGAACAAAAATCTATACTTTGGTTCATCAGGAAAGAACTGTCTTTTATGAGAGACATCAAACACATGTCTCCAAAAGATTGACTTTTTATATGTGTGTTTTTTAATAATAATAATTAAGTGTACATGTTATATGTATTTAAAAGAAAAATGATATAATAATGTACCACCACTTGTAAAAATACCCCAACACCAGTCACGATGTGTGAAAATTATATATTTTATTATTTAAGTCAGTTACGATGTATGAAAATCATATTTTATTATGTCAGTCATGATGTATGAGAATCATATTTTTTTTTAATGTAAGACAGTAATGTAGAATGAAACATACTTATTTGATGTAAGTATGAATTATGTATGAGTTTATAATATGATCAAACATATTGTTAGAGTTTACCGCTATATTATTGAAGTCATAAAACTCCCAAAAATAGCGATAAACTGGAGGGGGTTGTGATGATCATATGGTTATATTATGGACGATTATGTAGTATGCAAATATATTAATATGCATACTCCTTGAGATTGGGTTACATTCGTTTTCCCTTTTGTTTTGAGATTTTGGTTGCCAGGAGCGACATGTTTAAAGCCTATATGGCAGAGGCGACATATTAAGTTCGCAAGTTCGATATGTTGATTGAGAAATATTAATATGAGAAGTCCGATTTAAAGATTAACGGTCGTAATTGCAACTGGTGTTGGTGGAAGTTGTTAAACCAATAACTGAATAAAAGTTTTATCAGAACAATTAAATGTCTTACGCATCGGTTCATATGTAGAAGCTAGCTATATAAGATAAAGGTGAAAAGTGGTAACTACACACATAAGTAACCAAGAATAAATCACCACAACCCATTTCCCATGGCTTTTAAGCATTGGCAAATTGCTCCTTGGGTCACATTAAGTGTTTGTGCCAATTTTTGTTTCGACTGGGTTGGGTCTTCATCCAATAATGCCTGCAATTGCTTGTCTTCAAACTTTTTCACTGCACCAGGATGTTCATTGTCCATCAAATCGAAATTTCCACTTTTAAAATTGATGAAACCATGTCTCACATGTTTTAATCACTGGAGCATGTTCACCATAAGTTTAGACCAGTAACCGATGAGCTTCAGCTGCTTTTTTCTTTTGATGAAATAAGAAAAGCAACGAATGCCGCAAATGCGATTTACTTGGAACAAAACTCGACATATTCACTGAGGAAAACAACAATGACGCTATTATTGTCACGGAATGTGACTTGTGTATTGTTGAAGGTTAATGTCAACAGAAACAAAAGACATACATGCCAACTCATAGAAATGTATACATATTGCTAGCGATATCTATAAGTACAACCGGTAAACTTCAACTAATAACCCTGTATTAGAGAAGTGATGGATTGGGTTACAAACCTTTGATCAGACTATTATTGGAATATCGTGGTATAGCATGGGTCACACATTTTGGGTATCAAATACAGGCATTTGAGGGATGCAAAGAAGGGCTGCTAAATTTGTCACTGGAAATTACAGCAGAACAAAATCAGTAACTGATATGGTAAAGGAGCTTGAATAGGATTCACTGGAGGGCAGGAGTAGGGTGGGAGTGTATAGGTAAAAAGGGAACTAAAGAGTTTTGACTCCAGTATTGAATTATTACTGATCGAACACGTAATTTATATCTATACTATTATAGATCTATAAGCAAGCTGCGTGTGTCTCTTTATTTGAATGGGTACAGCGCAAAAACTACCACAGCAATTTGGACAGGATTTTCAAGTTTTTAAGAGCTAATGTTCCGAATCAAAATCTGCAGAAATAACTAATGACTTGTATGGGAAGGAACATGCAATTAAAAACATTTTATATGGAAAATTGTGGGCCATGGAACGTAATACATTTTCAGACATGCACTACTTTTGCATAAATCTGAGGAAAATTTGTTTAATATTTTGACCTCAATATTTAGTTTTTCAATTTTCTGGAATGCAGTAAATAAACAGAATTTCTGAATCAAATGTAATGATCATTACTAATATTTAAATTGTTTATATTGTATTTGTCTTTGGTTATAGAAACTCACTTTTCAGAATTAGTTACTCAAACTACTATATCATATATATTATTTCTATAAGGTATTTTTTTGTCACAAGCCTGTATCTTCCTTCATACTTAACCGAAATCAATGAATGAGGTGTCATTTTAAAGCTTATGGTCTCCACATTGGACACATCATATTTTAAGAAATGAAGTTTTCGGAATTCGACCCTTAAAGGGCAAAAATGTCAATATTTCTAAAATTCTGTTTTCTGTGTTACGAGTAATTTCTCTCCCTAGATACCTATCTGAAATCGTTATTGAAGTATCATTTTAAAGATTAAGTTCTCCGCTTTAGTGACGTCATATATTAAGTCTGAAATTTATCAGAATTCGACCCTTAAAGGGCAAACGTATCAATATTTTTGCAATGCGTTTTTCTGTCACGAGCGATTTATCTCCCTTAATATCTAACTGATATAGATAAATGAGGTATCATATTAAAGACTGAGGTCTCTGCTGTGGTAACATATTACAAGAAAGGAATTTTTTGTAATTCGACCCTTGAAGGGCAAAAATATCAATTTTTCTAAATTGCGTTTTTTGTATCTCAAGCCATTTTTCTCACTGGATATCTAACCAAAATCGATAAATGAAGTAGGATTATGAGGAGTAATGTCTCAGCTTTGTGACACCATATTTTAAGAAAGAATGTATTTGGAATTCAACCCTTAAAGGGAAACAGTATAAATTTGTCTATAACGCATTTTTGTGTCACGAGCGATTTATCTCCCTTAATATCTAACTGATATAGATAAATGAGGTATCATATTAAAGAATAAGGACTCCGCCATGGTAACATTATATTTTAAGAAAGGAATTTTTCGTAATTCGACCCTTAAAGGGAAAAAATATCAATTTTTCTAAAATGCGTTTTTTGTGTCTCAAGCCATTTATCTCTCTGGATAACTATCCACAATCGATAAATCAAGTAAGATTATGAGGAATAATGTCTCAGCTTTGGTGACGACATATTTTAGGAAAGAAGTTTTTGGAATTCAACCCTTAAAAGGAAAAAGTTTAAATTGTTCTACAACGCATTTTTGTGTCACGAGTTATTTATCTCCCCTGATATCTAACCGATGTAGATAAATGAAGTATCATATTAAAGAATAAGGACTCCGCCATGGTAACATTATATTTTAAGAAAGGAATTTTTCATAATTCGACCCTTAAAGGGCAAAAATGTCAATTTTTCTAAAATGCATTTTTTGTGTCTCGAGCCACTTATCTCCTTGGATATCTATCAAAAATCGATAAATCAAGTAAGATTATGAGGAATAATGTCTCAGCTTTGGTGACGACATATTTTAGGGAAGAAGTTTTTTGAATTTAACCCTTAATGGGAAAAAGTATAAATGGTTGTACAATGCATTTTTGTGTCACGAGCGATTTATCTCCATTAATATCTAACCGAAATAGATAAATGTGGTATCATCCTAAATATTAAGGTTTCAGCTGTGTTTACATCACATTTTAAGAAATGAATTTTTCTGAATTGAACCCTTAAAGGGCATAAATATCAGTATTTCTAAAATGTGTTTTTTGTGTGTCGAGTCATTTATCTTCCTTGACAATTAAACAAAATTGATAAACCAGGTATCACTTAAAAGATTGAGGTCTTTGTAATGTCTTTGGTTCCGTTACCACATTTTAAAAAAGAAATTTAAAAAAATTCTAACCTTAGAGGGCAAAAGTATGAATATTTTTAAAACGCATTTTTCTGTCACGAGTGATTTATTTCCATTGATACCTAACCAAAATCAATAAATGAGGTATCGATTCAAATATTAAATTATCCGCTACGGTCACATCATATTTTAGGAAAAAACTTTCTCCAAATTCAACCCTTAAGGGGCAAAAATATCATCATTTCTCAAAACTTTTTTTTTACTCCGTTGATAACTAACCGAAATCGATAAATGAGGTATTATTTTAAATACCAAGGTGGCTGCTTTGGTCACATCATATTTTATAAAAGGAATTTTTTGGATTTCGACCCTTAAAGGGCAAAAGTATCAATATTTTTTATACAACGTGTTTTTTTTTTTTTTTTTAATTACAAGCCATTTATCTTCTTCGATATCTAGCCGAAATCGATCTCCAGCTAGGTAAAATCATAAATCAGGAAAGAATTTTTCGGAATTTGGTGCTTAAGGTGGTAGCGCTTATGAGACTGTTCAGAGCCAAGTCCCTAGATTGCAGCAGCGGATATCACAGAGATGTCAATAAACTTTTTTTTATTCAATAAGTAGCTTTTCGGATATTTTTTTTTTTTTTTCTGTTTCGGAAACACTGCCGTTTTGCTATACAATTCCAATGTAAAAATTTTATTTGCACCGCAACAAATATTTCAGAGCTGTTGATATGTTATGTCGTGTGCATTTTGTTCAGGTTGGTTTTATTCTGTTAAGGTCAGTGACAATTTGTCATAAATACAGAGTGTTTTAAATTTTTCTAACTGTTTTGTAATATGTTGTGAGTATTTTGATGCGTACCGATTACACTACAAAAAAATATTTGCTACAAAAGTACGGT
Source organism: Vandiemenella viatica (assembly GCA_031002005.1). Lineage (NCBI taxonomy): Eukaryota > Metazoa > Arthropoda > Insecta > Orthoptera > Morabidae > Vandiemenella > Vandiemenella viatica. The sequence goes on along the minus strand of JARYHS010013630.1, from coordinate 193,373,188 downwards.
TCTACTTTTCATTATATTACAAGCATTCAACCTCACTATTCATCGCATTTTATTCGCGATTTTTCGCACGGATCGTCTAGTAATATATTAAATCTTCAATAAAATCAGGCCTTAATTTCCGTTAATATCTTCCATCCTTGCCCTATACACCCATCACTGGCCAGCACAAGACTCATATATTTTTTCAAATTTTTCCTTTTTATCTATTTATTTATATTTTTTATTACTATTATTTTTTGAACCATTTTAATCTTTCTTATACTTGCGGTTATATTATCGTTGCTTCCCCCACCACCTCCAATGGTCTATTGTGTTCTATGAGTGGCTGTGTCGAACGCAAGTCTTGCGCAAGCCCAGCCACCTACCTCTATTAACTTGAAAAAGGGATTTTCACCCGAAATATTGTACTTTCTTTGTGTATTTTTTTTGTGTTACTGATACCCTCCTCCCTTCAAGTCTGGTGAGTGATGGTGTATTTTAACGTTCCTTTCCATGTAAATAAAAGAATTGTGATTTTTACAGCAAATAATTTAGTGCTTAATAAGAATATTAAAGGGTTTTATTGTCGCTGCAATTTGATTGTGAAATCCGGGCCACATTTCAACCTAACCACAACCGCTAACTTTACATTGCGATACAGAGAATTAATTATTGTGTGTGTTTGCAGTGTTACAGTTCAAAATTAAAGCGTATTAAGAAATTAATTGTTATAATTAATGTAATGTGTACTTGGAATCCTAAAACTGACGATGTTGTCAGTACCCAAATTATAGATAGTGAAACATTTAATGTGTTTAGGTGTATCAGTATTGTTTTATTTTGTATATCAGTATTAGTTATGGTTAGGTTGAAATGCAGCCCAACTCAGAATGTTCTTGCAAAAATATAAGGATTCCACATACCTGTTTTAATTAATGCTATGGGGTGATGACATATATCACTAAGAAAGGTACCACCAAGTGTGCATGTCCAGTGTATTTTCTGATGGATTTGGCAAAATTTGTTTCTGGTCCAGGCTACATTTCAATCTAACCACTTCAGTAATGAGATCCGGGGAAGGCATAGATAATTTAGAATTAGCCTCCGCCTGTACCACCATCACTATCGCAGACAGTAACTTTCATTTTGCATTATATCTAAGGTACATTTCTTTCAGCTATAATATATACTTTTATTGAACGGTATGTCCTCAGGAAATTTAAGACTCGAAGGATAATTGATTCTGGCATGCCCTTACTGGACCGTTAGTGTTAATGTTTCATGTAGTTTTAGTTTCTTATATTTCATATATTATACTGTGTTAAAATATAAGTCCAACAAATAATATTTTTGTTTTTGAAAATCAGTATGAAAACCAAATCTAAGGTAATACCTAAAAGAAGGGAAAATTTTTAAATGGAATTTATATATTTTGTTTCTCTGCATTAATATTCAATACTAAAATAAAAAAGGTAAAGCATTTTTTTTTTCTGGGGGGGAGGGGGGGGAAGAAGCTACCTACAACTAGTATTAACCATTTGAAATTTGGATTAAGTGCTTTGTTATAATGTCCTCTTGACATTTTGCACTGTCCTTTTTCAAAAAAGGAGTCACAAATTAAATTAAAAATGTCAGAATGTGAGAGTAATGCTCAGCTAATAAGTGCCACTGGCACTGCAAAATTAATGAAAATTTATTGAAAGATTAGTTAAATCCTTTAATGTATTCTTGCCGTTTTCACTTCTCTCCGTTGTAAAAAGTCGCACGAAATTAACAAATTGAAAAATATTTGTACGAGATGTAGTACAAGAACAATTGCCATCTTAGAACCAATACAAGCAATTGGAGACAATCCATTGCTTCAACTGTAAACAGATGTCCAATTTCCGAGATGCATGAAACGGAACGAATTTGCTGTAAATTTTTTTTCTCGTGGTCTAGGCCGAATATCAAACTAACCACAACCTCTATGACAAAATGTTACTGTTTAGGATGATATGATCCCTGTAATGATAATTTTTATGTATTTTTACAGTGCTGGCAACATTTCGTGGTTTTGCAGAGTCTCATATTTCAGCATTTTTTATTTAATAAGTCACAATTTTTCTAAAAAAAGGAGAGTGTAAAATGTGAAGAGGCAGTTACTCCAAATTTCAAAATGTTAGTACAACTTTTGAATGAGTGGAGAAAGAGGCAGACCACCCGCATTTCCACACATGCTAAGATTTGCATGTGTAAAGCAGCAGGTAAATGCTAGGCTTTGGATAAAAAAAAGTTTGCCAATCACTCCTTCCAGGATCACTTTCATAGAAGTTATTATTTTTATGTATCATGGATGTTGGTTTATATAAAATTTGCGATTTAGAGTGGAACTTTCTATTGAACTGTGTTTATTTTATTTCTACATCAATTAGTATTTATCTTGATTACGTGGGTAGACACTTAATTCTTAAATGTTTCTGACTTGTTCAGTCAGTTGACGGGCAAAACTGTTAATAGAATCTGCCAGAGTAGTAGTTACATATTCATATAGATGAATTCCCTGAAAATTTAATAACCAACTACTGGCAGTTGCTTACATCACCAAGGACAGAAACATATTGCTGTATGTCACTACAGACTGGACTTAAAACTTGTTTCTTTAATACGGTTCCCATCAACCAAAATATGAATATGGTTAAGTCCAATGGCAAGATTTAAAAAAGTATCTGATAAAAGTGACCCATTGCATAGTGGGAAATTTTTAGTCCCATTAAATATCAAATGTTCCATGTCTAGCAGTTTTAACAGTGAATATACTTAATCAAAAGGAACTGTGAAACCTTCAATGACAGTTTGGTACCATGGAGTTAAGTTCTAGGAAAGTGCAGCAGAGCAAAAGGCTAAAGATAATCCACATTCCAAACACTGCGAACCAAATGAAATACATTGAATGGTTTATGGCCTATGGAGCAGTAGTCAGCAAGCCTTGGAACAAAGTACATACAACCATATCAATGTAGCAGCTGTTCACACAAAACAACAGCGCAGGCACCAAGCAGAGTCTGTTTATCATGTAGAAGTATAGGGCAATGCAGACAAAAGTAAATTAAATCCTTTACTTTTTTAATTCTCTTTCCTCCGTGAAAGTAACACTGAAGATACTACACTGATAAAATTGAGTTTTCCAGGTCTTTGATGTGGATTTCCTAAATTGAATGTAAGTGTAACACCATTAGAGTTAGTCATTTAATAGCTTTGAATGGAAGTAATATCATTCTAGTATAAAAAGAAGTGACAAGTCGTAATTTGTGTTGATGCGAAAGTATTTGTCGACACTTGTGTTGATTGTTAATTCATCAACCAAGCCAACTTCTTTCATAAAGCTAGAATTAGCTAATTTATCTAATAAATTGTTCCTAAAAAAATCTCCATGACATTTTCTGTAACAATTGAGGACAGCAGCAACAAAAAAATAATACACGACACAAAAAACACAATACTTCAGGCAAAACACTTTTTGAAGACCACAGACTTATGAGGCTGTCCTTGCGAAAGCACAGAATGGAACAGACTGTTGGATGTGGTGGTGAAGCAATGATAATATAATCGGAAAAATTAATTGCAAGAATGAGAAAATCATAAGAAAAAGGGGACATTTAAAAAAGGAGAAATAATAGTAATTAAAATTTTGAAAATATAAATAATTAATGTTTTGAAATAAGGCCTATATCTACATAAAAAAATAATCTGACCAGTGTTAGGTAAAACGGGATGAGGAAGGAAGGTATTATCTGAGATTGAGGCATTCACCTGGAGTGATTTAGAGAAACCATGGAAAACCGAAATCTGGATGGACCAACAGGAATTCAAACCAACATCGTCCTAAAAGTGTGGTCCGAGCATTACAACCCATCACGTGCTCTCGCCAAAATTCAAGGTTTAGTAAAATATTAATTCAATTAAGTCAAAAACCTTACCATAACAAAAGAGATACCTATATCTACTGGCTCCTGAAACAAACTTAATACGATACATAATTGAAACTTGCATGATTGTGAACAAAAGAATCAACAATTATGTTGATCAAATGATTTCTTTATGACTGAAAAATTTCACTGAAATAATTAAACCTTGAAAAATATTCTTTATACAAATTACTTTCTTCTATTATTATTATTATTTTGTATATTTGTGCACAAGACTGTGTTAACAGTTTTATAATTTTGTGAATTATTTTTTTGTGGTAATATAATACAAGATGGAAAAAAAACACACACAAACTTGTGTACACAAATTACAATAGCTAAATGCAGTATAGTCACACTAATATCTGCAGCTGATTTGTGGTTATGCAAGTGACTTTTACCATTTGATATTACACCAGATTTAAGTCTCCACCAGAACCATATCTAAAAATATCCGAGCATTGCATCATCAAATGTCAAAAGTTCCAATCTTGTAAATCTATATCTATAAAGCGAAATCTGGATAAACTTGAACTAGAAAAACTCAGAAACTACTGAGCAGATTTCAATGGGGTTTTCACCATTTTAAAGCTTATAATCTCAATTCAGTTGTTTGGAATGTCTTATGTTTCTGCATTACATAATGCTGGAGCATTCAATGAAATTCTCAACATGTGGTGATAAATACCAAATATAGAACCATTAGATGAGGCATACTTCTTACCATGCTTCGTACTTAACATGCAGCTACAATGTCTTTGACCTTAGCCTTTAATGAAAGCAAATAAAAATAATGAATAGTAATAACTATGTTGCATACTCCACGCTAAATAAAACTTCAAATATCCTTTCCTTCAATTCAAGAGATTTAATTTTTAAACACCAAAAATGGCCGTACTGAATGCTAGAAACTAATAACAGAGATTTTCTTTTATCATGATCTCTGACATCACAATTATAATGTAATTAGTTATCATCCACAACCCGAAGGTTGGTTGGATCTTCCAGAAGGAGGCATACTAAGCCATTGTGTCAGAGGTAGGACGGCCAGGTCCTTTCCTCAGGGACCTACAGTTTAACGTGGAATCCGAACCACGGAGCGTCCTGGCATATCTCATATAATTAAGCACAACTCTCAAAATTCCTGCGTCTGCCAGGATTAGTGCCGGGGGCAGGAGCAGCGAATGTTTTGAAAGCAACCGCTTAGGCACTGAGCTACCAGAACACTCTTATCATCTTTACAGTTACCAAAAAAAAATAAAAATTTATTTATGATATTATTCTAGATAGATTATATTTAATCATACAGGTAACAAAAATACTAGAATTTTCCTGGCATTGAGTACTGTAAATGACGACTAATATAGCTTTCATTCTTTTACTATAGATTATGTTTTTCAGTAATTCATTTTCGATATTTCAATAAAAGGCTGAATATTTAGTGTTTGGATCACGAAGTGTATTCATTCACTTCACATTGATTATTAGAACCTTGTATTACACCTTTAGTGTTGGAAGTATATAGAGTTTAGGAAAACTGAACATTTCTGAATTACATTTTGCGCTACACATGCGAGTTTCTGACATAATCTATCTTTTATTATAATTTAAGTTCTCAAGATATTGGAGCTGAAAGTAGATTCATTCTATTCACAGTAATTAATGCACGCTGATGATTTTTAGTATCATTGGAAATTCGTATTAAGCCTTTAGTAATGGAAATAAAAACAGTTTAGAACAATCTAACATTCTTTGGTATCACATTTTTTGCTATACAAGTGAGGAGCAGCAATTTGTAACTCAATGTGACAAATCAAAAGTAGAGAAATTTTTCTTTTCATATCTGACTTAAGTATTAGAGATATCGAATATCAAAAATTAGTTATAGGTATAGTTCCTTGTATTTTTTGTGGAAATCTTAGGGTCAAGTTTATATTGCAAGTGCATTATTCCAGTTGCAGTACATACTGCAAGTTTATGATGAAAATTGTGTTAATTTATGCTACGCAAACTAGGAATCCTCATGTAAACAATGCCGTTATTACTTGAAATGTATTTTGCGACGCATTTCATATGTTTAAGCCTTTCAGCATAGTTTGATTTTTCATAGGTAATTGTTAGAGTATCGTTTGTTTATACTTATTTAATTTGAATTACTGCCTTCTATACTTCAATAATATCTCTGTTATATCTCTAGCTTAGTTTATACTCTGACCAATGTATAAACAGTTCAGTTGTTATTCCGTGCTAAGCTGCTCTCGGCTACATTTCTGTTGTGCGGTTATATGTATTTCTAATACATAATAAATACGTCTCGTGTTCAATAATTGCTTGTATCATATTTAAAAATCTTAACAGGTTATGGGCCCAGTAGCCAGGTATATGTAAAGGCGATTAAATATCTGAGGAAAGTAAAACTTACAACCTAGGCAACACGCGGCATTTAAAAGTGCGAAAATATGAGCTCAAGCAATCAATTAACTTTGATAGAAAAACTCACTGGTCGGGAAAACTACTCGACATGGAGATTTGCCGTCAAAACCTATCTGGAACACTGAAGGACTGTGGAATTGCATTGAAAATGCGAGTGATGATCACGTTGATCCCAAACGCGATTTGAAAGCCAAGTCAAAAATTATTCTGCTAGTGGATTCAATCAACTACGTCCACATTCAGGAAGCAAAGACAGCGAAAGAAGTTTGGAACAACTTAGCAAACGCTTTCGATGATTCTGGATTAACGCGTCGAGTGGGCTTACTTCGTGATCTGTGCACAACAACGCTAGTCGGATGTCGAAATGTAGAAGAGTATGTTAGCAAAATCATGACAACAGCACACAAGTTGAGAAATATTGGATTTAAAGTAGACGACGAGTGGCTTGGAACTCTGCTTCTCTCCGGTCTACCAGATTCATACAAACCGATGATAATTGCCATCGAAAGTTCCGGTATGAAAATAAGTGCTGACTCCGTAAAGGCTAAAATTTTACAAGATGTAAAAATAAATGATGGTGAAACATCAGCTTTTGCCGTAAATTATAAGAACAACAAAGGCTTCAAGAAACAATTTCAAAAAGGACCTCGTTGCTACACTTGTAATAAGCATGGCCACTTGAGTGCACAGTGCAAGTCTAAAGCAAAGAAGAAACACAAAGTTGAAAATCAGGAAAGCTCAAGCTATGCCGCTGCATTCATAGCTCCAGTGAGTAACAGTGATTCCTGGTATATAGACTCCGGTGCTTCTATGCACATGACCATGCACAGAAATATATTACAAGAAGAAACAGTACCATTCATCAACTCAATTAAGGTTGCAAATGACAAATGCTTATCAGTAAAAGGCTCAGGTAAGCTGAGTTTAAATGTGTGTGATGCTAATGGCCAATGTAAGAAAATTTTGTTTCAAAATGTTCTGTATGTGCCAGAGTTGTCAACAAATCTACTATCTGTCAGTCAGATAATTAGAAATGGTGGTCAAGTAAAGTTCAACAGTAAGGGCTGTATAATAATAAACAGGAATAATGAAATAGTTGGGACAGCCAGTTTAATCAACAATATGTATAGATTAAATGTATATAATCATCAAGCATATATATCTGATGTTGATGAGCAAGACATTTTCTTATGGCACCAAAGAATGGGTCATTTGAACTTTAATGATCTGCAGAAAATAGTGGAGAATGCAGAAGGTGTAAAATTGTCCAAGAAACCAGACAAATTAGTTTGTACAACTTGCTTAGAAGGAAAACAAAACAGGTTACCTTTAAAATACAATGGATCCAAAGCTACAAGGTTACTTGAACTAGTACACTCTGACATTTGTGGTCCAATGGAAACCATGTCATTAGGAGGTGCTAAATATTTCATGACATTCATTGATGACTATTCAAGAAAGGTATTTGTTTATTTTCTCCATAAAAAGTCAGAAGCTTTTGAAAAGTTCAAACATTTTAAAATGCAAGTTGAAAAACAATTAGAATGTAACATAAAATGTTTACGCTCAGACAATGGCCTTGAATATGTTAACAACAACTTTTCTGAGTTCTTACAAGGTGCTGGAATAATCCATCAAACAACCACACCATATACTCCTGAACAAAATGGCGTTGCTGAACGAATGAACCGGACATTAGTGGAAAGAGCAAAATGTATGTTGATCAGATGCTAATCTTCCTAAGCTATACTGGGCTGAAGCTGTACATACTGCTGCTTACCTCATCAACAGAGCTCCAACTCGATCACTCACTTTAAAACACCAGAGGAAATGTGGTCAGGAAGAAAACCAGATGTGAGTAATTTAAGAATATTTGGCTGTGATGCAATGATACATCTCCCTAAAGAAAAACGAAGCAAATGGGATCCTAAAGCAAAGAAAGCTAAATTTGTTGGATACTGTGAGAATTCAAAAAGTTACAGGTTTATAATACCGCCTTCTCAGTTAGTAATTAAAAGCAGAGATGCTGTTTTTCTGGAATCTACTGTCAAAAGAAATTATCTCCCTGTTGATTTGACAGAATTCAATGTGTGATACATCATCTGAATTAAATGACAATCATACATCAGAGAGCTCCAGTGACAAATCAGATTCCACAATTACTACTGCTGAATACTTTTCTGATACCAATACTAGCAGTGAGTATAAACCAGAAGTGACTGTTGAGACACCTTTACCCTCAAATATGACTCTGAGACCTAGAAATAAACAAGTGCTCTCTAAAGAAAAAGATAAAGTTGAGAAGGATTACCTGTGCTACTGTGTAGATACAATAATTCCTATTCCACAATAACTACAATGAAGCAATAACATCATTGATTCAGAAAAGTGGAAGATGTCTACAAACAAGGAATTAAAATCTCATCATCAAAATGGAACATGGACATTGGTAGAAAAGCCTCAGGATGCAAGAAGTAACAGGATGTAAATGTGTGTTATGCATTAAGGATGAACCAACTGGTCCAGGTTACAAATTCAGACTTTGTGCAAAGATATATACTCAAACTGAAGGAATTTATTATCATGAGACTTTCTCAACAACAGTAAGTGAATTGAAAGAGAATATTCTTATGACACCACCAGAGGAACTAGACTGCAAACCAAATAGGGTATGTAAAACCAAATCTTTATATGCCTTAAAACAAGTTCCTAGTTGCTGGAATACAAAATTCAATCCAATTTTAAATAAATTTGGTTTTGTGAAAACCAAAGCAGATCAGTGTGTTTATACTGAACAAATCATTGACATCAATTGTTATCTTTGTCTGTATGTTGATGATGGCATTTTGATTTGTAGAGATAAGACTGTTTTGAATGAAGTAACTAATGATCTGCAAAAGAATTTTGATTTGAAGATTTACACTCTTACTAAATTTGTTGGCATGCAAATAGAGAGACTTAAAGACTGTATCTTTATACACCAAACTAAGTATGAAGAACAATTATTGAGGAAATTTGATATGATTGATGCCAATCCTAACAGTATTCCTGCTGATCCACATGTGAGACTTTCAAAGGTTAATGGAGTACCTGAGAAAAATCACCCATACACAGAAGCAGAGGGTTCACTTATCCATGCAGCAATAGTAAGCAGACCAGATGTTATGTTTGCTGTAAGTCAGGTGAATCGACTTCTACATTCTTATGATGATTCTCACTGGACTGTTGTCAAGAAAATACTAAAATATTTGAAAGAAAGCAAGAATTATGGATTGTGCTACTTACCTAAGACAAACACTACAGTCTTAGTTGGGTACAGTGATGTCTTTGCCAGTGATATTTTATTTCTTAAAAATACGGCTGCTGTTACTTGAACAACAGTGATATTAAACATTGGTTTATAATTGTTTCAAGAAGGCTGTAATTCGGTGGGAGTGTTAGAGTATCGTTTGTTTATACTTATTTAATTTGAATTACTGCCTTCTATACTTCAATAATATCTCTGTTATATCTCTAGCTTAGTTTATACTCTGACCAATGTATAAACAGTTCAGTTGTTATTCCGTGCTAAGCTGCTCTCGGCTACATTTCTGTTGTGCGGTTATATGTATTTCTAATACATAATAAATACGCCTCGTGTTCAATAATTGCTTGTATCATATTTAAAAATCTTAACAGTAATATTAGTTGAGCTTGAGGTTCGGTTGAACTGCAACCTGTACTTGAATGACCTCGTTATAGAATAAGGTACGAAGTATTTTGTTATTATTTGTAATTAATATTAGTAATTCCATAAACACTATGTTATTGACAACGTATATCACAATGTAAACTACTCACCAATTTTTTCTGGTCCAGGCCTTCGTTTCAACCTAACTACTAGGAAGAAACTAAAGAACCCATTGTACATGTTTAGCTTATAGTTCCGTGTGACTTTGTTCAAATTTTTTCTCATCTGGGTAGCATTTCAAACTAACCACCTCAATTTAGGGATACGATATTGCAACATTGAAGTTAGATGAGAATCCATAATCTAACTGAAATCACATATAGGTCCCATTTCAGCCTAACCATCTCAGTTGTGAGAGACAATTTATTCAGAACTGTAAGTAAATATAAAAAAACATCTTCAATTTTGATTTTTCTTATGAAGTTAAATGGGAATCCATGATGAAATGGAGGCATATCAGTTATCGTAGAATCCCATATATTTGCAAACGCATACGAGCTTCTTTGCTCCTGATGGTATAGACGATGTACTTATTGTTTAATGATTTTTCATAAAAATTTATATACGTTTCTGATTGGACATTTAATGTTGTAGTAGTAAATCGGCGTGGAATTTGATTTCCTGAGAAGACGACTGAAATGTGTTCTTTAGATCAGTGAGGGTAAATTCAAACGGTTTTGAGATACAGAAAATGAAAACTCAGTCAGAATATATTCAGCAGTTTTCACATAATGCTAAAGCATTTGAAAAAATAAATATGTCATTATGTATTAAGACATACATCAAATTTTAAGTTTGACTCCAAGCTTTGAAATTCTGAAAATCCATTTAAAACCTGTATTTTTTGTGTGATGCTTGAATGAACAGACACACACAAGATATATTTTTATGTATGTGGTATGCATTAATGCATGTGCGGTTCATGTTTCTATTTTCGAGCAGCAACATTTACAGATGATGTAATTAGGTTGAAATGTAGCATGGACCTAAATGAAACAGACATTCCGTATCAAAGGATCCAACCCACACCATTTTTAGAACTGTACGGCTATATCACCACTTAGTTTAGCACCAGAAATGGCTGGAACCAAATTAATGAAGGTTGGTACATATGAATAATACTGGATGAATAAAAATAGTGTATGGGTAAATCACCTTCAACCCACTCCTTTCTCGCAAGTAGGCGGTGAACCTAGATTTGCTTTAAATCCGGAAATGGATGGCGCAAAGTTTATGAAACTTGGTACACATGTTTCTCATTGCTTGAATAAAAATAGCATATAGGCAAATCTATGCCAATTATACCGGGCACTGCCGGGAACTCCGCTAGTACCCATTAAAGGAATAATGAATCTGATGTCTAACAACCGGAAATTGAAAAAAAAAAAATCCACATAAGAATCACTGATGAAATGAATATTAAGGGCTAAAGAAAATGGTATTACCTGATAGCTTCTGGGAATTGTGCATTTGTAACAAGAAATGATGAAATGTTTTTCTTGTGTAAAAGTCTGACAAAATCATTAATTGCAGGATACATTATTGGTTCTCCCACAAGAGATAAGGCACAGTGCTTTGCTTTCAGGCCTTCGTTAAGTCGCTCTTTTATTACACCAGGAACACCTATGATTGAAAGCACATAAAGATTAAAACTATGATTGTTTTAAAAATAATTGAAATATACTGCTAGATACTAAAATCTTGACTACCATTAAAAAATCGACAATCTGTTTATTTCTATAGTTAACATTTATCTTGCAACAAGAGGAATCATTGTTAAGTGGTGAGACAATGAATACTTCATCTCAACTGAAATTAATCATCTTTACTCTATCCATAATAAATGGATTTACGAAAGTCTGTAACTGTTACAATTGACGAGTTAGCAAATAATTAAACTACAAAACAGTTTCTTTTGATGATGTTTTATTTTTACGCTGTGAGTGACGCGTTTCGATAAATAATTTTCAAACGCTTTATTACATTTTCGATGTGAGAAGTGTTTGTGTCAATTTCTGTCAACTTTCGGTGTGTTTCATTTTTGAAGGCTTCTTAAAAACATGACACCACAGAAACTCACGCGCACACATCCTCATTACAATGAATGTTCGTACAATGTTTGAAAGTCAATATAAGTCAATAATGTGACTTTCTGTGGTGTAGTGTTTTTATGAAGCCTTCAAAAATGAAATGCACCAAAAGCTGACACAAACACTTCTCAAGTCGAAAATGTAATAAAGCGATTGAAAATGAGAATTATTTAATGAAATGCATTACGCACAGTGTAAAAATAAAACATCGTCAAAAGTACTGTGTTGCAGTTTGATTATTTGCTGACTCGAAATTAACAATATTTGGTATTCAATCCAAAAGTTGATTGTACCCTCCTGAAGGAGGTATACTCTCCTTGGTATTAAAGAGGTAGTGTGACCAATTCCTTTCCTCCAAACCAGGTAATGCTACTGGGTAAAGGAGACCTACAGTTTAACGTGGAATCCAAACCATGGAAGTATTCCAACGTGCTTCACATTACACAGCAAACTGTGCCAGGAAGACGTATGAAAATCCCTGCTGAGATAGGGATTAGAACTGGGGACCTACCAATCTCAAATCAGATACCTTAGCCATTGAGTCACCAGGCTGCTCAAATAAAATCTAGTTAATAACTGTGGATCTGAACAACACTATGTGTTTAACACACAGCAATCAATTTAAGTTAATCACATCAAATTGAGATAAAACATACCTGTTTATTCAATCTACTATGTTTCAGAAATGTCATGTAGTTCATATGGTCACAGTTTCATGGGTTATTAGATGCCAGATGTAACCTTCTTATTAACTAGTTACAAAGTATTTTCAATAAATTAACTTGTAAGGCATTTAAATTTTTGAACAGCAGAGGCATAGAAAAGGGAGAAATATTGTGAAAAAATTATTTGTGCAAAATCTGCATTGAATTAAGTAGTTCCAAAGTTGTGCCAAAATGAAACTGAGGTTACAGAATTCTCTGAAGTATTTTTCCACTTTAAGCTTGTACCCTATAAGTATTCCTGTCTGATCTGTGTTTAAACCAGTGTTATTTTATTTAGCAGCATCAACAAAATAAATCACTTTACTTCATAAAACACTATTTTTGAAAAAGTAATCCTAAGAAAATGAACAAAACCACTAACCTTTAAATTGATTTATCATTTTATAATGTTGTTCTAAAGCGGATTCTAGGATGACTTCTGGAGGATCCATTTTCCATCTCCATGTAGTACCAACAGGATTTGAATGATGCCTCCAGCAAAAAACACATTTATTTGCACATGCCAGACTTGGGGTAGTTTCCATACACTGATGGCTTTCAATTCCATAAAAAGTGTGCTTGTAACAACCACCCCTACCACGTAACATAGACTGAAAAATTTCAGATTTCCCAGAAAATCAGATAAAAATTGAGCTTTGTTGAGAAATAAATAACAAATAATAGACTGAAAGAAGTTGCACAGTAATATTAATAAAGATACAAAAGGGTTAAGTCAAAACGTATTGGCTTATGTAATTAGTTTACTAGAGTAAGAAGTTGATGGCAGCTTTAGGTTCTTTGACATCGTGGTCATCACTGCATTTACAAAAACTAAAATGTTAATGTTTCAAAAAACAGGAACAAATTTCCTGCATAGGCTTCGAGAGGTTAGTCAAACTAAGTAAAACGAAGCAAAATAATGAAAGGTCTCACTGGCCTAAAAAACTACAATAAGATGTATAACACATTTAACACATACAAGAATGTAAGATACAAAATGCAAAAACATAACACTACAATTGCTGACAAGTAAGAGGGCCACATATACATAAAACAAAAGCTTCAATCTCCCAGATTTTTAGGACTATAATAGTTGTTGGGACTTCACAGTGCATCGACATCATGGTTATCAGTACCTAAACCGCAATGCCAATGTTGCTAAGAAATAAAATAAATTTCTCACCTACAGAGGTTGGACAAAATAATATGAACACCATGCAATAGAGTACAGGTTTTTGCATGTTGGCACTATTACTTCTGTTTGAATACTGTGATGCGCTTGTACGGTGCAGTTGATGTGGCAGGTCTTGTAGGTTACTTGTCAGTGTATTATTCGCTTTGTTCTGTGGTGGTTATAACAAGCGATCGGTGAAATGCGTGATCTCTCAGACTTGGAAAGAGGGCAAATTATTGGAGCTCAGTTAGTGGGAGCATCCGTGACGAAAACAACTGAGCTCTTTAACGTCTCATGTGCGACAGTATCCACGGTAATAACATCATACACAAAACATGGTAAAACATCGTCGGCGAAGAGGAATAGTGGACGAAAACCAATGTTAACCGACAGAGACCGACGAACATTAAAAAGGATTGTGGCCAGATAACGTGAAACCACCACTCCAAAAGTGACAGCAGAACTCAACACACACCTGAGTAATACGGTTTCGGCAAAAACAGTACAGTGGAAGCTCCACAAAGCTCACATTCATGGAAGGGCTGCAATTACAAAACCCCTTATAATTGCAACCAACATTAAGCTGTGAAATAAGTGGTGCCACGATCATAAAAACTTGACACTTGATGATTGGAAGAATGTGGTATATCTGATGAATCATCGTTCACATGTTTCCTACTAACGGTCAGGTTTATGTATGGAGAACCCCAAAAAAAGCCTACGATCAGGACTGCCTGTGTCCGACAGTCAAGCTTGGGGGAGGTTCCGTTATGATTTGGGCAGTTATATCGTGGTATTCAGCTGGTCCTCTAATTCACATCACTGGCCGTATGGCTGCATATGAATATCTAGATATCCTCAATGAAGAGGTTCTTACTATGACCAGCATACCGCTGCCAAACACTGCCATCATCCAAGATAATAATGCGTCCCATACAAACAGCCAAAAAAGTTTCTGTCCTGAAGAATATCATCAATCATCTTCCCTGGCCAGCACAATCGTCAGATCTCAACATAATTGAACCACTGTGGGAAGTTTCAGAGCAGAGAATAAGGAGCAGATTTGCACCTCCAGCATCATTGAAGCAATTGGCGGATGCTTTGGTCCAAAATTGGGACAATATTCCATTGGAAACTATTCAGACACTCTAAAAATCTATTCCGAGAAGAATGGCAGCTGTTCTAGAAGCAAAAGATGGTCCAACACCACATTAATAAATCAATAGTATGTAAATGTCAAGTGTTCATATTATTTTGTCCAACCCCTGTATATATCTGATTTAACAGAGGTCAGTTGTGTTACATATAAAACAATGAAATGTCTGGTTCACTGTAAAATGGCCAACAACATTTAAAACAAAGTTAGCACATACAAGAATTAAAATATGACAGCAAAAAAATAGTTGGGTGTTGACGAACTGCTTATACTTTTTTTGGAACCAGACCAGACAAAACAGAGAAATGTAAAGCCTTTTCTACTTTTCTCTAACAATTGCTTAAAACAACAATAAGATCATCAGTTTCTGCAACATATGCTCTTAAAACGGAAGACAAAATATAACTTTAAAAAACGTGACATACCATGTAACGTATGCCAGAAGCATCATACTCTGGTGAATCCTCTCAGTGAACAAGGTAACGAAAGGGAAGGTGAGTAAGAACAACCTCATTCCTCCTCACCTGTTACAAGGAGCTGTTATACAGCAGTAAGGAGATTTTTACCACCCAGGGATAATCATGTCCAGCGACTGCCTCTGTCAAATATCTAAGATTTTTACTTTCAGTGCAGATGTCAGACTACATTGGCAGCTTAATCGTCTGCTGCCTTGCTCTCCAATCCCACAATGCCAGTCACCAAACAAAATAAAACACTACTCTCTACAGGACGAGTCAATTTGCTGGGTAAATGTTTCCTAGTGCTCGCTTGTAGCTAAAGGAATCACAGCATATAATGTACTACAATTGACAACTTACTTTCATACGCCGTACTGCTGTGAGTGCAGCATAATATTCTGCTGTACAGATGCTACCTTCACTACTTAGCTTTTACCAATATCTATTAATATAATAAGTAAACTGTCACATATAACGTCACCTGTCATGGCATGATGTCAATCTATGACGTTGCATAATGGCATCATGCTTTTAATCATTATTCTTGGTAATGGGCATTATTTAATAACATTTCCATGCATCTGCGAATAAATTAACTGACAGAACAATGAAATAAAAGAATGTATTGTGTTAAAATTGACATATTAATAATTAGATGCTTATATTTCCGTAATATTCTTTTGATACATAGAAGTATTCATTGTCCATAGATATGTAAGATTAAAGCTTTGTTTTCGAGCATCAATGTAGTGAATTTTTTTGTTAGATTATTACTTAGCATGGGTCAGAATTACAACTGGCAATTGATGTTACAGCAGAGATTTTTTTTTTTTTCAAAATAATTTAAACTGTGTCCTATTACTGAAATTATTAATTCGTTTAAATGGAAACAGTTGCACACTGATCCCGATCTGTGCACCCTACACTACACTTGAAACAAATATTACGTGGCATATTGTAAGTTTATAAGATTTATTTTAATTTATTTTGCCTCCACTGTGTATTACTGAGCCTATTATTTCAGCAACTGTGTCAGCCAATCAAATGTTTTAATATCGGTCTGAATCATGGATAACAAAAAAGAAATGTGCAAAAATCTTGAAGATTTTTGATCAAATTTATATCGCTATACATTTTTGCCACTAAAACGTGATACAGTTCATGTATTAATATGCGTGAGATAGAAGTATATCATAGTATGTGGTTAGGTTGAAATGCAACCTGGACCCGGATGGGAACTGAAACCTTTTGCTACAGCGCAAGGCACGAGGAATTACACTGAATTTTATTTTATAACAATGGGGTACTTGACACTAACTATGAAACCATGAAACCTTAATTTACACTGATAGAGTAAGTTGTTAGGGTACCGAAAATCAACTTCATTTTTTGGATAGTAGTTAAAAACATACTATTTTTAATAAAATAAAAATGTAAAAAGACAGCTGTTAGTCACGTGACACGAAACACCAATCGGAGCGCATGACGTCAGTTGTTGGGCCGCGCCAGTTTAGCTGCCGTGTATTCTCATGCGGAGAACATCTTTCCGTCACTTATTTAAGTTTGCTAAGGTTTCAGTGCTGGCTGTAAAACATTTGTTCTTCTTATACTCGCAATGGAAGTTGGTTTTATCATGGCAAATAGCTCTAATTTGCCCAGAATTGACGTGATGATGCTGGGAGTGTTTTTGCATCAAACACCGATTTCTGATCACCAGAATTCCGGAATGTCAAAACGTCCAAGTAAATACTTACTTGTTATATGTTATACATAATACCATATTACGATAAAACGTTAGAATATAAGGTATTTTAGAAGCGTGTGTGTTAGTGGTGCGTTTTACTTAATACAGATTGGTAATTTGCGATTTTAATCAACAGGTCTACATTTCGAGTATTTCATTGTAGTATCTTTTAAAATGTGTTTAATATGACTGTTGCTTCGCAGAATCATGTGCAGTATTTAATTGTTAGTATAATTACTATTTTGTTCACATTCGTTCAACGCTATTTTTTCGGAAGTAATGTTGTGAATATAAAGCTTTTTCTTTCTATATTAGAGGTTATACAAGTTTTTGTATAGTTATAAAAATATTTTGATCATGTTTTCTAAGAAAGTCGTAAACTATCGTCCTATTCAGGTCGAAATATTTTTTGATATTCGTTGAAGCGGGGATTCTACGATAATCGTAGCGCCGCAATTTGGTGATAGATTCTTAAGTAACGTGACAAATTGATTGTAAGGAATAACATTTTTTGATATCTCGCTTAGTTCTCTAGATATACTATCTCAAAAGTGGTTAGGTTGAAATGCGACCTCGACCAGAAGAAAAATTTCTCCAAATCTAAATTCGATGATGGATTCTTCAGTAACTCGAATACAGAAATCAAAAGTAAAGAATAATTTTTTTTTGGATTCATTAGTACTTTTGATACTGATCCCGTTATATGATACTCCATATAGTTTTCCAAATCGTTCGGCAACTATATCAATAAAAAAAAATTGATGCATTTACAACGAACAGCATTTTTACTTCCAGGGTCGTAATTTATTTACCGTTAATAATTTAAGTTTATCACAGCACAAAATATTGACGTACATAGCTTATTAAACATAATAAAATATTAAGCACAAACTTTCGTCAAAATGTTCTTCACAAAAATATATTGAGGTTGTTGTAGACACATAAGCCGGATCGCGTCGTGCAAGCATTAACCACTTTTTCCAACTACTTCGTTGCTTGGAACGGAAACAAACAATTTGTTTGGTGCATTAAAGGTCGTGTTTACACACAGAGGCACCACACACCATTTGTAAACTCTAGAACTCATTTTATTAATAAAATAAGCATTCCGCCTATATGTTTACAATGGCACGAGCCAACAACTGACGTCACAAGAGACGAACTGACAGCTGGGAGCGTTTTGGCGCCAATATTCAAATCATCGCATAAAAATGCAAAATTTTGGTATTTTCCGTTCGTTATTTCAAGAAACAATATTTTTTTTGTTTATAGTAGATGACCAGCTACAATACTGACTACTTTCCCAAAATTAGTCAAGTACCCCATTCTATTTAGTTAAGCAATTGCTAACATATGAATTGTCAGAATACTGAAAGAAAAGTATGTATCTTGTGCGTTAAAATTGGCATATTAACTATCAGGTTTTTTTTTACAAAAATCATTACATGGTTCGAATGAAAAAAGTTCCAAATTGATCGCGATATATGTGGCCTAAACCACAATTAAATATTATGTGCATACTGTAAGTTGTTAAGATTTATTTTTAGCAACTTTCGTTCTCACTGGGGTCATTATTTCAGCTGGTGTAAGCTGTCTCAGCAATTAAAATATCAATCTTCATCACAGGTATTAAGAAAGAAAGGTGTCAGAACCTGTGAATATTTGGGATCAAGTTTATTTCACAATGCATGATGACCATGGGAATGTATTAATTCACGCGTGACTAAGCTTTGCTTTACCATCAGCAATATTAGCGGAGATTGGGGTTAGGCTGAAATGCAGCCTGGGCCAAGTTGACAACTGAAGCTTTATTTTATAACAATTCTATTTAGTTAAGCAACTGCAGAGAAAAAAATTACCATAACACTCAGTTAAGCCCGTCATTTTTGAAGGGCTTTGGGGCTAGTCACTACATAATATCTCACTCCCAATTAATATCTTTTTATTTCATTACAATATTATATTGAAAGCATTTGGTTGTACACTTTTAAAACACGTTTTAGCACACATCTAGCACACTATTTATGGAAATGGTGTCTTTTATAGTTTAACTAATACAGAATCATGCCTAGTTTGTGTTTTATTAGGTATCATTTTAAAGATTAAAATCTCTGCTTTGATGAAATTATACATCAAGAAAGGAATTTTTCAGAATTCAACCCTTAAGGGGCAAAAGTATCAATATTTCTACAACACATTTTTGTGTCACGAGCTATTTATCTCCATTGATTTCTAACTGACATAGATGAGTTACTATTTTAAAGCTTGAGGACTCTGTTGTGTTCACAACATATTTTACGAAAGGATTTTTTTTTGGAATTTGACCCTTAATGGAAAAGTTTCATTGTTTCCATAAGGTGATTTCTTTTTTGTTTTTACAAGCCATTTATCTCCCTTAATATCTAACCAAAACAGATAAATGAGGTATCATTTAAAAGATTAAGGCCTTGACTCGGGCAACATTATAAATCGAAAATGAAATTTTTCAGAATTTAACCCGTAAAGGGCAAAAGTATCAATATTTCTGCAATCCGCTTTTGTGTCAAGATCCATTTATCTCCCTTGATATATAACCATCATCATCATTAGATGTTTCTGCTTTTGAGGGTCATCCTGCACATCCACTTCCAAGTCTGGCAGTCTTTCCAAGGTTTTTCCTCCATCACTTTCCTCCAAACGACTCCCTTAGCCTCTACATCTTTCTTCACTTGATCCATCCATCTTACCCAAGGTCTTCCAACTGATCTCCTTCCCTTCCCACTGTTCAGCAGTGCTACTTTTGGCATCCTCTCCTCCACCATCCTCAAAACATGTCCCAACCACGGCAGTCTTCATCCTTAACATCTCTTCTAACGCTTCCATTTGTAGCCTCTCCCTGATGTTTAATTTCTAATTTTGTCTTTCCTCGTGACATTCTCTATCCTTCTCAGAAACCTCATCTCTGCCACCTGCAATCTGCTAATATCTCTTTTGTCCAAGTCCATGTTTCAGAACCACAAGTCAGTATGGGCTAGTAATATATGTACTTTATAGAGCAGAATTTTTGCATCCTTCCCTATATTCTACCTCCAGATTACATCCTTTATCTACTGATCTTAATGTCCACTCTTCCTTACTCTCTGTTGATATTTAACAGAAACAGATAAATGAGGTCTTCTTTAGTGATTAAGGTCTCTGCTTCAGTGAAATCATATTTTAAGAAAGGAATTTTTCAGAATTTGACTCTTAAAGGGCAAAATTATTGTTATTTCTGTAACATTTTTATCTGTTTTTTTTTTTTTTTAATCATGAGCCATTTATTTCCCTTCATATCTAACTGAAATAGATACATGAAGTATCATTTTAAAGATTAAGGTCTCTGCTTTGGTCACATCATATCCTATGAAAGGTCTTTTTCAGAACGACCCTTAAAGCCGAAAGTATCATTATTTCCATAACATGTTTTTTTTTTTTTTTTTTTTTTTTTTTTTTTTTTTTTTTTTTTTTTTTTTTTTACAACCCACTTATCTCCCTTAATACCTACCGAAATTGATGAATTAGGTATCATTTAAAAGATTAAGGTCTCCACTCAGGTAACATTATAAATTAAGAATTTTTTTTTTTAATTGACCCTTAAAGGACAAAAGTAATAACTGTGAAAGTCGCATGTAAGAGACAGTTCAGAGCCTAGCCACTAGATAGCAGTGGCACATATCGCGGAGATATTAATAAATTGCCTCACTGGCGTCGACTTTTGTTACGTACCTATTACCCTAAGCAAATAAACAATTGAACCAAATGAGGCCATTCTTCTTTCATCTTATTACAGTCTACCAACCTTACTATACGCATTCACTAAATATTCGCTTGGGTAATATATATATAATTAGTAATAATTTTAATAAATTTCTTTTTTGCATTAAAACTTGGCAACCTTCATAGTATATATTCATTTTATTCATCTTATATCTTTAAACGGGCAATTCTTGTATGTATATATATTTCGGATCTCAGAAACGGCTATGACGATTTGGATGAAATTTAATATTTAGATAACTTTTGACTTTTAAGATTACCTAAATAGTTGTCTTCCCTACAAAAAAGCGAGTTTACAAAATACGAACAATTTTTTCATTCGGTATCTCGAAAACGGCACTAGCGCCATCTCGTAGACAATTCAGGTACCAGAAAGCATACAAATAATGTCTCTTTGATTTCAAAGAATATTTAAACGAACAGTTCTTGTATACTGGCTGACCCGTGGAAATATTAGCACTGCAAGTTTGAATGTAAAACATTTAAAAATGAAGATAATTAAAAATTTATCATTGGTTTTGTCAGAGGTGATACTTTACAGAAACCTCTTTGAAAATAATATTATCAGTACCAGTTATAAAGTAATCATCGTTTACTTTTTGACCGTAAAAAGTGGTTGTTAGTTTGCCATTAAATACTACCACGCGAGGTATGAGCATAGTTTTATCGGAGTGAATGAATTTAGCACTGATGATGTTCTATCATTACCGCGACGTCACAATCTAATGATGAATTCTCATAGAACTAGACGAAACATATCGAAAATAAAGAATAAATGTTCTTAAATCAGTTATAGGTATAGTTCCTCGTGCTTTTGGCGACATTTCGTCTGGTCCAGGCCGTATTTCAACCTAATAACAACCATTAGGAACAACATAAAACATTGAAAGTACATTTCCACTGTATAGGCATAGTGGTTTTGATGTATTTTTTTCTGGTCCAGGCCGGATCTAATCCTAACCTCTTCACTTGAGATATCGGAAAAATAAATTCTTTATTTTCGATTTGTCTGGACGAGTTTCATATGAATTCATCATCAAAGTTGGCTATGGCGAAATTTATCTTCTGGTCCAGGTCGCATTTCAACCAACCACGTCAAATTTTTAGATACGATATCTCGAGAACTAAGCAAGATATTAAAAAAATATTTTTTACTTTCAATTTTTCTCGTCGAGTTACATAAGAATCCATCATCGAGGGTTATCGTAGAAGGAAGAAAGAAAGAAAAAGGGGGGGGGGGAAGGAGCAAGTTTTGTATTTGGTTTCTTGAAAGCAGCTCCAACCTCATTATGTAGAAGGTTCAAGTACCAGTAAGCCTACTGATGTTAGTTAAGCTTCTCTTTGGTTAACTGTGCACTGCAAAACACCTAGGAAGCCTTCAAGCCTTTTACTTTAATCAAACTTTACTCGAAATCTTGGATATTGAACAGAAATCGAAAGATGCCGAGTGAAGATCGGTCATCCAGGTACTGTATATATTATCTCCGACAACCCAACATATCGATAGTATTCTTATTAATAGTTTCGTCCCATGCTTTCTTCCATTATGTAGCTACTCAAGAAATAACTCTCAGTGTGTGCACAACTCCAAACCCAAACGGTTCATTCTCTAGTGCATGAATAAGGTTTTATACTGAAATATTGTATTTTTGTGTCCATGTTGCATCTTATTCTGAAACCAAGGAAAAAAGCAAATCAGGACTACCAGGCAGGAATTTTAAAACCATGTACTCCCAAATGGCAGGCCCAAGCATTACCACCCCTGAGACAGAAAAATCATACGCTTGACAGTCATAAGTTATATGATATCTCCTAATATCATTTGGTATGCCCCTTGTTTGGCAAAATGCAGCAAACCGACATGACCATAAAGAAATATTCAGCCATGCTTTCACTACAGCCATCCATAATTGCGAGTGCAGCACACTGACATTTTGAAAGGTCATTTCATGCACAAAGAAATGTTTGATTAGATTCATGTCTGGTAATCTAGGTGGCCAAATCATTAGCTAGAATTGTCCAGAGTAGTCCTCAAATGAATCATGAATTATCTTGGTCTAGTAATGTGGCACTTTCTTGTTGTGGAAAATTGCATCATTGTTTCAGAACATGAAGTTATGAACGGCTGCAAATCATCCTCAAGTAGGTAAACACAACTATTTCCAGTCAATAGTTCATTCATTTAAATCCGAGGTACTATTCCATGCCACATAAACAGAGCCACATCATGATGGAACCACCACCAACTTAATAATGGCATATTGCCAACATGGGTGCACGGCCCGGTGTGGTCTGCGCCATACCCAAACCCTACCATCAGCTCTTATCAACTGAAATCATGACTCATATGACTACAAAACCAACATGTTCACAAGTTGAAGGAGACGCTACAGCATATAACATTCTGTCAACAGAAGCACTCCCCTTAAGTCTTCTGCTACCATATATCAATACCAATTTTCACTGCACTATCTGCATGAACACATCTCTCATATGTCCCACACTGAGTGATGCTATTCTTTAATGCGGTGTTACCTGTCTGTCACCAAAGACACCTGAATACAGACATAGCTAGTCTCAGTTATTAAGTAGATGTGTCCGGCCAATGCACTGCCCACGGCAGGACGTAATGCTGGAAATTAAATATTATCGTGACAAGCTCTTGACGCTGTCGATCGAGGAATTTTGAATTTATGAACAATTTACTAAATGGAATTACCTCTTGTATCTAGCACCAATAACCATTCCGCATTCAAAGTCTTAATTCATGTCGTGTGGCCATAATGATATCAGAAAATCTTTCAAGCAACTCACGAGAGCCCCGTCTTTATACGGCTCATTTACACGTTTCTTCAGGTGTGCTGCTGATATCTAGATATTTGCATTTTCCTGCACCATGACTTTTGGCAGTTCAGTGTTTAAACATATACAGATAGAGGAATTTTAAGCTAGCACTAAATGGATGTGATGATTTATACGCTCATAGACTAATCCAAGGTGTTCATTGCCAAAGCCAATTATTTCTAGTATAACTAGATGGTGCAGTGTTCTGCCATGAAAGAACAAAAATTGCTGAGAAACTACACTCAAAGGCTGCTAAATTAACAAATTATTTATGGGAAACTTTTTATTCTCTGAGGCTTTATGGCTTAATGTCAAAGCTAACATTAACAGAGAAGATGGGCGGCATAGAATTATGAAGGAAATCATCCATTGTTTATAAACTCTCAACTGAAGGGGTTGGCTTTCACAACAATTTTGGAGGGGTAGCATACGGAGTATGCCAGATCATTTTACATGATCTACTTCCAATTTCCACCTGTTTTTCCTAGTTTATTACATTTATATGTTTATGAACCATATCCCAAAGAAATTAAGGAAATGAGTTTAAGAAAAATGGGCTTAATTGGCATATATTGAATAAACTAGCATCTCCTGCGAAATAGCTGTAATTTTTCGTCGATCGTGATATAGTCACTTGGTGTATAAATTTTTTGGCAGTTTTCAATGAAAGAGTCAAAAATTCTCTCACTGTAGCTAACTTATCAGTTTTTTTGTATTTGTGTGTGTGTGTGTGTGTGTGTGTGTGTGTAATTGTGTCTTTTTTGTTGAACCTGAAGGCAATGCTCAAGTTTCTGAATTGTTTGAGACCCAAGACCCATTGCAAAATTTTAACTTTAGTTCCATCCTTACCCACGCTTCAAGATCGATTTTGTATATTTTTTGGACATAAGTAAGTATGTAATACTTTATAAGGGCAATACTTCTGCCTTATTGGTATCACATGATAAATAATTTTTTTTCTTTGTTGTTGTTATTATTATTATTATCCGCGGTTCCTTTCCGTTGAAGATAACTGTTTGTTGTATACTCTACAAGAGCAACAATCATATAACTATTTGCAATCTGCTGGAAAGCAGAAAGTTCTTCAGTTACATCATCACAGTTTTTGGAAAATGGAAGAATATTTTGCAATAAATTTTTATGACACGTCTTGCAAATTGGCTCGTGATGGGACTTTTCTTCCATATATAAATTTCGCTTATTTCTTTCAAAATCTTTGCTCTCATCTTTTCCTATTTGTAAATTATTTTGACAAAAACATCGTCATTATCTGAATCTCTGACAACAAATTTAAGGTTTGTTTAGAAGAAGGTTGAAGTATTTGGGAAAATCATGACTGGAAACTGTGGCACCTGTCGTAGGTACGTTGCGAAGGGGATGGGTTGTAGTTGGTGTAAGAAGTGGTTTCACTGGGCATGTGGGGAAGAGGAAACGGGGGAAATAAATGAGGCTCTCCCATGGTTTTGTTCACTGTGTCTTAGGGATGATAGGATGTGGGAGATGGGCGAAACGATTAGGGAGTTGCGTGAAAGGATCAGGGTTCTTGAGGCTCGTCCTGTGGAGGCTCAGCCTCTGCAGGCGTGGTCTGTGGTGGCCTCACCTGTGGAGGTTCAGCCTGTGGAGGCTCAGACTGCACAGGCACAGCCTGTGGGGGCTGAGCTTGTCGAGGCTCAAGCTGTAGAGGCAGAAAGTAGAGATAGTGGGTTGGAGGAAGTTGATAAGGATGGGTGGGAGCTGGTAACAGGTCGTAGGAGAATCATGGTTAACAGGATGAACAAGCCAGACACTTCAGTAATTGTGGGAAAAAATAGGTTTGACCTGTTGCCAGAGTCAGGAGGAGAAGAGCCTCATGTAGAATGTAGGAGTAGGAGTAGGTAAGATGCAGCAGACCTTTAGGAATAAGGGTCGTGCAGGGCAAGAATAGGAAAAAAAGGGTTCTGCTGCTAGGTAGTAGCCATGGGAGAGGTGTAGGCCCTCTTCTGCAGGATCAGTTAGGTACAGGATATCAGGTCACAAGCTTTTTCAAACCTAGTGCAACATTAGGCCAGGTAATAGAGGATATAGGTTCCCTTTGTAGGAGTTTCACTAAGGATGATAGAGTAGTGATAGTGGGAGGTGCGGGAAATAGTATTGATAGAAACGCGAGTTATAGTATAGAGAGTGACCTGAGGAAGGTGGTGAAGGAGGCACAGCATACCAGGGTGGAGCTCATGCAGGTCCTAAGTCGCCATGACCGGCCACAATTGAACTATGCTGTGAGGCGGGTTAATGTGGAAACGGAAGTGCTACTTGGGAAAGGCATTAGTTCTGTGTTGGGGGTTGTGCCTGTGAACACCATTGGTAGGTGGGGTTTCACTAGGCATGGCCTACACCTAAATAGAAGGGGGAAGGGAGTACTTTCTGAGTTGTTAGCTAAAGCAGTGAGGGAGCCCGTTTCCAGTGATGATGGGGTCAGGACTGTGCCTTTTTTAGGTTAGGGGCTGCTGGTGAAGGGACAGAAATAGATTATCAAAGTGATACTGATTGCAGATTCGCGATGGGGAAAGTCACAGATATTAAAGAAATAGATGAAATGGCTGAAACAATAACTGACTGCGGTAAAAGTGGGAAAGAGGAGATAAATTCTGAAAATGTAAAGCCAGTAGTAAGGGTGTTAATGGTAAACTGTAGAAGTATAATGAACAAAGTAATCGAATTTGCAAACTTAATAGAGATGCACGAACCACAAGTAATAATTGGGGTAGAGAGTTGGTTAAAAGAAGAAGTACTAGACAGTGAGGTTTTTCCTGATGGTTACAGAGTGTACCGCAGAGATAGAGGAGCAACTGGTGGAGGAGTCTTCATACTAGTTAGCAAAAACTACCACAGTTCACTGGCGTTCATAGATCAAGACCATGAGTTACTTGGGGTAGATTTCTGGGGTAATAAAAAAGAAAAAATCAGGAGTAGTTGGCTGTTTACCGCAGTGGAAGAATGACAGAAGAGGATGAGGCTCTTGGGGAGAAATTAAATTCATACTCAGATTTCAGAGGTGAGAATAGAATGATCATCATCGGCGCGGATTTAAATTTACCAGGTGTAAACTGGGAAGGGAATAAGATAAATAACACAAGGGAACAAAGATTTGCAAATATCTTAATAAGGGAAGGAGGATTTACACAAGTGGTTGAGCAAAACACTAGGGGACAAAATATTTTGGATATATTTCTAATTAAGCCCGATGAAAACCTTTTGAGGTATCAAGTAACTGAAGGAATAAGTGATCATGAAGCAGTTCTGATGGATATTAGAGGATTCAGTAAACCAGCAGCCAAAATTGAAGGGGGAAATAGGTACAATTATAAAAAGGCACAGGTTTCAAATTTGAGGAGATATTTCAGAGAACAATTCAGCTAAATGGAAGGAAGGCTCAAGTACAGTAGAGTCAAGGTGGGAAGAGTTTCAAGGAGATAATTAAGAAAGGGGGAAGAAAAATTTATTCCAAAGCAAAAAATAAAGAGAAGTAGAGAACCTATGTACTATAATAGGGAAGTGAGGAGGTTAAAGAGGTTGGTAAGAAAAGAACATAACAGAGTTAAGAGACAGCAGGGTAGTAGGGAATATTTAAAACAACTAAACAAGGACTTAATAACAGCAAAGAAAATGGCTAAAGATGGGTTTATGAAGAGTATTGTCAGTGCAGGGGGACCATTGACTGATGCATCTAGAAATTTCTATGGCTATATCAGGAAACTGAGGGGAAGGGAGGATGTAGAGACACTTATAGATAAGGATGGAGAAGAAGTTACTGCCGATTTGAAAAAGGCAGAGATTTTAAGTAACTGGTTCAGTGAAAGCATTAGGGACAATGAATCAGAAACAGGAGGGTCTAATTCGGAGAACGAGCTTAACGACACAATTAGAAATGACGATAGTAAAAAATTTGATATCCATCCTGAGGAAATCAGTGAAGGAAAATAAGAAAGCTGAAAAAACATAAAGGGGATGGTGAAGATAATATTACTACAGATATCTTAAAGATAGCCGGATGTGACATTGTACCTTATCTTGAAATATTATTTAAATTGAGTCTAGACACTTGCTGCTTACCACAGGACTGGAAAAGTGCAATCGTAGTACCGGTACATAAGGGAGGGGTGAGAAATAGAGTTGAGAATTACAGGCCAATCAGTTTGACATCAGTGGTAGGTAAATTAATGGAAAGATTGATATGCAACCACATCAGAAATATATGTGAGGAACGTAATTGGTTTTCAAGCAGGCAACATGGTTTCAGGCAAGGATATTCATGCGAATCTCAGTTGGTGGGATATATGCAAGATATTTCAGATGAAATGGACAAGGGAGGCCAAATTGATAGTGTAGCACTAGATCTGTCTAAGGCGTTTGACAGAGTAAGCCATAAAATGGTAGTAAATAAGGTAAAAATCCATTGGAGTGGATAAGAAAGTCATTTGCTGGGTAGAAGAATTTTTAAAAGGTAGAAAACAGAAAGTTAGGGATAGGAAATGTAGTATCAAAAGAAGTGGAAGTAAAAATGGGTGTGCCACAGGGTAGCGTATTGGGACCATTGCTATTCATTATTCTAATGAATAATTGTGTTGATTGTTTACTATCTGAAATTAGATTGTTTGCAGATGACATAATGCTGTATAAAAGAATCAAAACGATAGAGGATTGTAAACAGTTGCAGGGTGATCTGGACAGGATATCTAATTGGGTTGGTAAACATGGAATGAAGATAAATGCAAAGAAGAGTCAGCTTATTAGATACACAAATAAAAAACAAAAGGTTAATTATGAATATAAGGTGGGGAAAGAATTGCTTGCTTGAAGACTTGAAATGCAAATATCTTGGAATTACTTTTGATAACAAACTTAACTGGGCAGGACACATAGGACAGGTGGTAGGAAAAGGTTTCAAAGTTCTGCACTTGTTGGAGAGAGTGATGAGGGGATGTACGAGAGAAGTAAAGGAATTGGGTTACAAAACTTTGGTCAGACCATTGCTCGAATATGGTAGTGTAGTATGGGACCCTCATTTTACAGTATCAAATACAGGAGTTGGAGAGGGTGCAAAGAAGGGCTGCTAGATTTGTTTCTGGAAATTATCGCAGAATGCAATCAGTGACGGATATGATAAAGGAGCTGGAATGGGATTCATTGCAAGACAGGAGGAGGATGAGGAGGGTCATGGGAGTGTACAGGGCATATACTGGTGATGAGGCATGGAAAGATATTGCAATAGGTATGAAAAGTAGTGCATGGAAGGGAAAAGATGACCATGACCACAAGCTGGCACTCGATTTCAGGCACAAGGGTGTGGGAAGATTCTCTTTTTTAGGTAAGGGTGTCAGGGATTGGAATGAGTTACCAAGAGAAATGATGAATAATTTACCGAAAACTTTGAAGGAATTTAAAGATAAAATTTGTAGAGGGCAAATGCAGGTGGGTGTAGGATAGGGGGAAGATGGGTGTGTAGGGAAATTGCTACCGGATCCTGTGCTCCATTGCAATTAAATTAAATTAAAACTCCCGCATCAGCAGAGATGATGATCATGTGTCAGAGAAATACGAGGCAACAAGGATGCCTGAGGAGGATCATGAACATCTCCTACAATTTCTGAGTTAATTTCATGATCAGAATGTCAATCAATTCTGATTCATCGATATCAGATCAACTGTAGACAGATCCAAGTGCCTCCTCATAAGAAAGTTCTTGTACAAACTGCTGATAGACTATAAGAGAGACAATATTTTCTTGACCTAAATAGAGGAGCAGCATACTGGGTTCACCGATGTTACATGCTTATGAGAAAAGGTTAATTATGGAAATCAGAGCCAGACTGAATGGATTTGCTAGGCGTATAGTTGGTGGGGATTGTTACTAGGAAGATGGATGGATGATGAGAGGTTAGGAAGGGGTAGTCTGTTTTTCACAGCTAGAAATAACATACTGGTGTACTCCGTATGCCAGCTCCTCCAATTGTAGATAAAAAGAGCCACCCCTTCATTCACCTGAAGTCATTTCGGGGAAAATATGAAAATCAAAATCTGGACAGTCGGACGGGGATTTGAACAAAAGTACTCCTGACTGCCAGGCCGGAGCATTACTTCTAATGCAGCAGGCTTGGTTACAGAAAACTCAAATTACTTTTAGTGGAAAGTTATTCTACTATCTGAAACCACCTACTACTAAATCTTGTAAAAGACCGCTTGTTTGCACAGCAAACAGATGTGATATCTCAAATTTGCACATGAATAAGGAGGGGTACTGCTGTTCACAGATTTCAGGGTTCAAACCACCCTGACATGAGTCAACATAAGAAGTAACTCGGAATTAAAATTCTACTAGGTTTAACAAAACTTGTAAACTGCAGGTTAGATGGTCAGTAAGAGAATATTACTCCCCACTAGAGTAATGAACTTTCTCGCCTGTGATATCTTATATCTTTAAATGATCCTATTATATAAAAAGCTAACGTGGCGTCTGCGTGCGTCGTCTATAGCTGCTTCTCCTATTGGCTAACGAACGGCCAATCATCAACCACCATATTACGTTCGCACCACCATCTTGCTTTTCGTTTATTTACAGCTAGACGCTGAATTCATATAAGGAGAAGGAGATTCAATATTTGCGCTATTTTATCCGTATGAGTTAGACACAGAAATTGAGAAGGGGATTCAATATTTACGCTACTTTATCTGCATCAGTTATGAGCATAACCTAAGAATTTTTTTGGCAGAAAGTAAGAAGCAAGGAAGTTTATTAAAAACTAGGAGAAATGTACATAATGCGAAATGTATTTGTCACATAAATAACAGTTATCCATTTACGAAATTATAGTCTCCGTAATCTAAAGTGAAATGCATTTTTTTATTTTGAAATCCTGACAAAATACTCTGATAATCTAACGAGAATAACGTTTTCGTATAACTAAAGATATCATTAAGGATGACTTCTTTGTTTCTCCTTATAAGCTTTTCCATAATAAATTCCTACTACCATTATATATGATACCCTTAGTTTTTGATACATGTGTTAGCTATTAAATGAGATTTAAGATAACTTTTTTATCAGATTTAAATCATCAAGGATATGACACTCGCAATTCAACAACGATATTATTGCCGCAAAATAGCAGTGAGCAGTGATATAATAAATACTGAGAGTAGGGAAAAAAAATTAATACCAGGCAATTATATGTCACAAAGTTACAATTATTACGTTTGATTAAATTTACATATTGCTTTTTATTTATCTACGACAACCAGATGCAGAAATTAATGTAAGGAGAAGGGTTTTCATTATTTACGCTATTTTACCTGCCTCAGTTGTAAGCACCTGTTTAAACCGTAAACTAAGAATTTTTTGGCACACGATAAGAAACAATGAGGTTTATTAAAAACTCAGAGAATCGTACATACGTAATCGCGACATGTATTAGTCAAATAAATAACAGTTATTTGTTTTCGAAATTGTAATCTCCGTCATCTAACGTAAAATGCATTTATTTGAGATCCTAACCAAGTGCTCTGATAATCTAACCAGAGTAACGTATTCATATAACGAAAGATATAATTAAAAAAGATTATATTTTTTACAAGGTTTTTCAGAATGAATTCCTACTACCACCATAGGTGATACCCATCATTATTCATTTGAGGGTAATAGAGGCTATGATTTTCGAACTCAATATTACTGGAGGTTGTGGTTAAGTTACCAGAATCGCAACTGACACATTTTGTTACAGCATAATTCACTCTGAAACGAGTTTTACAAACCAATTAAACTGTTTTCATAAGTGCCATGTTACTAAATGTATTAATTAATGCGGGTGGAAGTAGTTTCATATTTAACATGCTGAATTGTGCCTGGACCAGGAATAAAACTGATATTACAAGGATAGCAAAAGTTTTTGGAATTCCTAATCTGATTTTATTTAATTGGTTCTTTACTTCCGGCGTCATTAATTCAGTAGAAGTTACTACTGTATGGCTATGTGAACGGCAAATGAAATATGTAGAACTTTGCAAAATCAAGGTCATTAGTATTATGTAATATCAGTTCCGTTTAATTAACCAACTGCAAAAAAAATGAGCTGCCAGAATATTGCGTTCAAACCGTCATTTTTGACGGGCTCGAAGCTAGTGTATGTATATATATATTTGGGATCTCAGAAACAGCTCTAACGATTTGGATGAAATTTCATATTTAGATAACATTTTGTTTTTTTAAGTTTACCCAAATAGGTGTCTTCCTGCAAAAACGCTATTTTACAAAAAAAAAAAAATCAGAAATTATTGTGTTTGGTATCGTGGAAATAGTGTTCCAGGTACCAGTGAGCCGACTAATGTTAACTTCTCTTTGCTTACAGCAAGGAACTCCTATCTCTAAACGAATAATTTTTAGACACTAACTGAACTGTGCCAATAGTAACGTGGTCAGTCACCGAATGGTAATATAACAATGTGGAAACAAGTAAATGCAAGTATTATTTATGAAAGGTGTATTACTTTGAAGAGTAGTAATAAATATCACTTTTACTGTAAAACATCATCATTAAATACTACATGTTTAATTGTAAAACAATTAAGACGCAGATATTTTTCAAAAATATTGGCTTTGTCAGATGTTTCTTTTTTTCAGTCTTCTTTACTTTGCAAGTTACAATGAGATCATCATTGACATTGATGGTATATGTCTTTAACACAAAAATAAATATTAATGTATCTACAAACTCGTGAAAAATCCACTAACGGGGTTCCATACGAAAAAAAGGTTCTGATAAATACAATCTTGCCTTCTGAAGTGCCTGACCTTGTGCTTTATTAATGTTCATAATGAAGGTTACTTCTATAGGGAATTGTTTACCTGTCATTTGGAAAGGCACGGTTTATCAGAGGATGCGAGGTATGAGCATAGTTTTACTGGAGTGAATGAATTTAGCACCGATGATGTACTCATCTAAGTGAATAACCACAAATCTTGCACCATTAATTAGTCCCTGATTAGCATTAAGATTTGTATTAAACATAATAACGTCTGGGCATTCAGATTTGGGTTTTCCACAATTTCCCCAAATCATACCAGGCGAATGCCAGGATGCTTCCTTCGAAGGGCCATGGCCAAATTCCTTCCCATTCCTTGTACCCAGTCCTTTCTCACCTCTAATGACATCAATGTCGATGAGGCATAAAGCCATAAGGGAAAAAATCATAATAATAGCATTTTTCTTTAAAAGCAATTTATGAGGTGGTAAACCAGACAATCTCTGATATGGCTCTAGCAATTTGGATGAAATTTTGTAACACAATTTTACAAAAAACGCCGTTGTATTTGGTATCTTGGAAACAACTCTAACCTCATCCCGTAGAAATTTCAGGTACCAGTAAGCCTATTGATGTTAGAGCAAGGAAATGTGCACCTCAAAATGCTTAGGAAACCTTCAAGAAAAACTTTTTACTTTAATCAAACTTTACTCAAAATCTTGCATATTGAACAGAAATTAAAAGGTGCCAAGTGAAGATCGGTCACCCACGTACTGGTTACTTTAAATGATAAAGTTTAAGACGCACTTTAATTTAATTGGAGAAGCATATTCAAAACAGAGATCAAACTCTTACTGAAGATTACCAAGACACATTAGATAACAAATTATCATAGCTTCCTTTTAGCAATGTTATGATTAACTTGACAACTGCTGGAGAAGTGACATTTTAAAAGCCACAGAGAAAAATCTCAATACAAACAAAGCAGCTGACACTACTATCCACAAAACCAAACAATAGCTCAATCAATCAGTTATTATTAAAAACAGTTAAAACTTACTTAAAACTAAAAGAAATAAAATAGAAATATATTAAATAGAATTGGAAACAAATCACAATCTTTCTGACAAAAATTTTCAGTATCTTGAAATCTCACTCAAATATTAATTTCCATTCATTAAAATGTTAAGAATCACATTAAATTTAATTCTTACACAGATTGGTACATGTTTTAAAACAGTTTCACATAATATGAAGAGCTAAATATCACACATTTACAATCCAATCTCAGTTACAGTAAATGAACCATTTCCTCTCGGGAACGGCACTAACAATTTGGATGAAATTTCATATTTAGGTAACAATTTGATTTTTAAGATTATCTAAATACTGTCCACCCCAGAAAAAATATTTAAAAAGTGGTTATCATTAAATACTACCAGGTTTATTGTAAAACTTTTAAAAGTTAGATATTTAAAAAATAGATACTGGATTTGACAATTGCGATTTTTTCAAACTTAAAAAACAAATTCTAACGCCACGCGATCATTGAGTCCACTGTTTTATCTTTGTAGTAAACAATGTATAGGAATTAGGAAGCCTTCTATACTCTACTAGCTGACCTGCGGGAATATTAGCACTGCGTGTTTAATTGTAAAACATCTAAAAAGAAGGTATTTAAAATTTGGCTTTGTCAGAAGTGATACTTTATTTGACAAATACTTCTTCAAAAACAATATTAGCAGTTATAATGTAATTGTCTCAACCAAGTTACTCGAACTTCACTCAGTGAAGACTCAATTGAAGAAAATCCTGATGATTATTCATGATATTTATTTAACCGACTGCAGTTCTTATGTAAGTAGGAAGGAAATATATTGAATGTATAACAAATATGGAGCGGTCTGGAAGCTCAAATGTAATTAGTGTGGTAAAAAGGTGGTTACTGCATTAGCTCTTAAAAAATTCTGGCTACGATCCCGGGTTCCAATTCCGGTGGGAGCAAGAATTTTCAAGATATGTATTTAACTATATGAACTGCAGTGGGGCATTCTGTGGTTGAGATTCTACATTAAATTGTAGGTCCCAGAGAAAAGGAACTGGCCGTCCTACCTCTGATAGAATTGCTTAATATGCTTCCTTCTACACAATCTAATACTATTATATGAGCAATTCTTGAAAATAGATAAAATGGAGGCTGCAGCACTTTCGGAACCTAGGCAAAATTAATACTAACCTGTTGAAATTTGTTATAATTGCTTTTTCAACATGTCCTCTTCACATTTTGCACTCTTGCTTTGCAGAAAAGTTGCTAGAAAAATTAAAAATGCTGAAATATGAGGAAGAGCAACTGCGAAATGTTATCAGCACTGCAAAAATAACAAAAAAATAATCGGTACAGGAATCATATCAACCTAAACAGTTTCGTTTTGTCATAGATTTCTTGGTTAGGTTGAAATATAGCCTGGACCAAGAGAAATTTTTTACGAATTTTGCATTCTGCGGCGTCCATCAGAAATAGTGCATTTGTTTACAATGGAAGCAATCTCATTTCTATATAAGATGGTGGACATCACTGTATTAAAACTCGGATAAAAGTTGTCTATTTGTCAATTAAATGCGAATTTTTCCAACAGAGAAAAGCTGAAACGGCAAGAAAACATTACAATAAAATATTAAATCGACATTTTAAGAGTATCATTGATTTTTCAACACTGACGACGGCATCCAATAGCTGTGCATCACTTTCATATTTCAGCATTTTAATTAAATTCCTGGCAAGTTTTCCACATAGCAAGAGCGCAAAACGTAAAGAGGTCATAATGACGAAGCAAATAAACCAAATTTCAACAGGTTACTACCAATTTCGCGTCAGTTTCGAAGAGTCCCCAATAAAATTAATTTTTCACAAATGTCTCTAAGGATTTTGATGAAATCTTGCATATTGAAAAGAAATCGAAAGATGCCGAACGAAGATCGGTCACCCAGGTACTACATACTTAATTAGTTGACAGGAAGGTAACCGAAAGAAAGGGCTAAAGGAATTTTAAAATAAGAATGACAAAATATGTTAAATGAAGAGTTATAAATTTCATCATTTCTGTAACAATTCCTATAAAATATTATACTTGGCTCTAAATATCAAGTCACATAAATTACGTTGCCATTAGATAATATCATAGAGTGTCACAGCAAAAATTAACCGTTAATAATATATCTTACCTTTGTCCAACGACACAATTTGACCCCAGAATGTGTCCCTATTAATCGGTATCCTTGTTTTGTTAGTGATGAACGGAGGAGTGGTGTTATCATTTCAGATTCTTGGTGTCCATTTGTTTTATCAATGTCCAACTCATTTTTTGATTTCTGAGTTTTAATTAATGGGCCTAACTCCTCGAGATCAATGACACTGTCAGATTCATCCTTCTCATATGAAGCATCTTCATTAGAACTTGAATCACACGAGGATTCCTGTTAAAATTAAATTGAAAAATTGATCCTGTAATAGTAATTTTTTTAGAATTGAATACAAAATTCATCAATTTGAAATGTAAAAATCATAATTTTTACTGGAGATAATGTTAATAGCAGTTTAGATTTTTTTTTGGTGGTGCAGTTTTCTTGAAAAGAAATTCATTTCAATCCCAACTCTGAATGAGATGAATGACAACTATACCAAAAAAACATGCTTGGAAATGTATATAAACAAAAATAATCCAGTCATACTCGAGAACCCAGTAAGCTGTATAATCCTCTGAATTATTCATGCATAATAAATAAAAACAACATGAATTGGGAATATCATGTTAATGTGAGGATGCTGGATGATCCGTGGTTTAGAATCCTTTACACGTTAGTATTATCACATTAAGTTAAAAAGCAACAACACAGGATGATTGTGCAGCCAATAAGACCCATCATCGCACAGAACTACTGTGTTGCAAGTCTAGTCTTAAGTAAAAAAGTGACTCATAGGCTGAATTTTGAAGACTTGTAATGTATACATACAGGAGATAGCATATAGTTAATGTATACATACAGGAGATAGCATATAGTTAATGTATACCTAAAAGAGATAGCAGATAAATCTCTTATGATTAATATGCAAACCTAGAAATGTTACGGTCTCTGCCTCTTGACCTCAAACTTGTAAATTTAATTTGTACATCTGGTGTTATTCTTTGTGACTTACTGAAATGCGTAAAATCAGTTTATCGAAGTTTTAAGGACAAACCATTAGCTGTAAAGAGATTATTAATACCGTGATTTATTCTGCACTAGTTCAATAGAGGAAACTGGATCATTTTTAATTTTTATATTTGTGTCACCAGCAAAAGGTTCAAATTTTGAGTTTTCAGCTGCAATGAAGGTAGATGGATCATATTTTAAAAACAATAATGGACCCAATATAGAACTTTAATGTCCTCCGTATCTGATAAACCCCTACTCAGCATTAAAATGTTCATTTTCTATCATTTTGGCGAAGGAAAGGGGGGAGTAGAATGCTCTTTGAGGTCATCAGACTAATGAAGTAATGCAGATCAAGGAACAGGAAGGAATTAGCCCATCACCTTTTGAAGGGATCCACAAGCGTTCACCTGGAGCAATTACAGAAAACCCGAAAAGCCTAAATCAGGATGGTCGCACGGATATATGAAGCCGCATTCACCCGAATGGCAAGCCTGAGTATTATGGCAAACCCAACAACTTCGGTTTTCTGTTCAATATATAAAAACTTGACCTTTTATTAACAATATAATAACAGTATTTTTTGTACATAAATTTCCTGACCAACAAAGTCAAATGACCTGCACCAGCATTTCACAAATGGCAAGTTGCAACCCAGTGCAGGTCACACAAAAAATTATGCTGGGTGGGCTCACCTTTGCCTTAGAATATAGAAAGAGCATTTGCTTGAGCTGGACGCTAATATGAAGGAACATTTTCTCCACTCAATGGAAACAATGAACAAACATGGAATCCACTTATATTCATTGTAGAATCTGAGATAGATTTGCTTGATTCAGATATAGTGCCTATATGGGTTTTGTCACAACCTGTAAGTATTAACCCATATTTTGACAACTAGTTTTCACACACACACACACACACACACACACACACACACACACACACACAGTCCAGTCACATTAATGTGACCACCTCTCAAAAACCAGAATAACCACCTCTGGCAGAGCGGACCACCGCGAGGCGTGCAGGAAGAGAGTCAATTAGGTTTCTCAAGGTGTTCACTGGGATGTTGAGCCATGCCGACTCCAGTGCCGTGGCCAGACTACACGGTTGAGGATCCATGGCGCGAACAACCCAATCGAGGTGGTCCGACAGATTCTCAATTGCGTTTAAATCCGGTGAGTTTGCTGGCCAGGGGAGTAAGGTAAACTCATCCTGGTGCTCTTCGAACCACGCACATACACTGCGAGCTGTATGACACCTCACATTGTCCTGCTGGTAGATGCCATCATTCGGAGGAAAAATTATTCGCATGTATGGGTGGACATGGTCCATAAGGACAGATACGTACTTGTACCGATCCATCGTGCCTTCCACAATGAGTTCACCCAGTGAATGCCAGGTAAACATTCCCCAAACCATAATGCTCCCTCCTCCACCCTGGATCCTTCCAGCAATTGTTGCAGGGTGTTTGCTTTGAGACGTTTCACGCCATATTTACCAACGTCCATCTGTCCGATGGAGCTTAAAACGTGATTCATCGGAAAAAGCCACCTGTCGCTACTCTGTGGACATCCAGTTGCGGTACTGGCGTGCAAATTCCAGCCTTCATCGCCGATGAACAGCAGTCAGCATAGGTGCATTAACCAGGCGTCTGCTGCGGGGGCACAGGGGCAGCAACGTTCGCTGAACCGCTGTTGAGGATACACTCTTGGTAACCCCTTGGTTCATCTGGGCGGTCAGTTGCTCAACAGTAGCATGTCTATTTGCCCAAACGCATCTCTGTAGCCTTCATTCGCCTCTGTCATCTATAGCCCGTGGTGCACCACATGTTCCACGCCGCTGATTTTAAATAGTGCCATTTTGCCATGCACGGTATACTTTCACCACGGCGGCACGTGAACAGTTCACAAAATTAGCCGTTTCCGAAATGCTTCCACGCTTGGCCCGAAAGCCAATAATCATGCCCTTTTGGATGTCGGATAAATCGCTACATTTCTGCATTACGCGAACGATTGAAATGCTTTCCGATGCCCTAGGACATCCTTTATATACACTCCACTGTAATGTGCTGCCACCTGCCTTCTGTGATTGGTTATTTCACGTTGACGTCGAAAGTAGGTGGTGGTCACATTAATGTGTCTGAACTGTGTATATACACTAGGGTGTCCCAAAAAAAATCGAAGTCGTTATTTTTTAATGCATACCCTCTTAATTTATTTTAATGATGTCAAAACAATTGTAAATACAATTTCATAAACGTAGGACCTCGGAAACCCGTGCCAACTTGTATTGGAACATGTCTGTACTTGCGCAGTAAGACGAACGCGAGCTAACGCGTCGATGTGCTTGTAACCAATTGTTGTATTGTTAGTAAACGTATTGTTTTCAATCAGTGAACATGTCAGTGGAATTACACAGTTCTAAAAAAGGGTATATTTTTAATAGGGGGCATAAAACATCAAATAAAAGGTTCAAAATTGCCCTCTAAGGGACAAGTTCTGGCAGTTATTTTATAATATCCGTGAAGTGAATTTAACTGTCAATGAAAGTGCAAATCTCACTATTCACGAATGTATTATCTTTTGGGAAAAGGCGTGTATACCTACTAAATCTTTGCCTAATTGTGTGAAGAAACTAGTGAACCTATATCAAGGTTGGAGGGAGTTACAAAAAAAAAAAAAAAAAATGCACAAAAAACACAAAAGGTATTTGAGCAGCGCCGACAAGAGTTTGTCAACAACTTAGATAATTTGTTTGACATTGCACATGCCGATGCGCTTCAATTAATGAAAATAAATGAGGATAGAATATTCTTACAATGACAGAGAGAGCCAGGTCGGCCTGGTCACTTAGCTGGAGTGGACAAAAAATGACTGATAAAGAGGAAAGGGCGCGCCTCAGAACTATTGATGAAGAAAAGCGACGTGCTAAATATTTCTCCACGCCAACTCCTTCGACATCATCTTTTGAACCGTTACAAAACGACTCATCTTCCGATTCAAATGAAAATGACATGCATTTACAAGAAGATTTTCCAACTCTGATCGAGAACATACAACCCGAATCTAGTAAAAGAACTGTGCGGAAAAATTTAATTACTCCAAAATTAGTAGCAGCGCTAGATAGGTGTTAGTTAAGTATGAGAGATTCAGTGTTTATTCTTGAAGCAACCATTGAGGTACTTGGATATAATACTGATGAATTCCTTATAAGTCCTCAATTCAAAGAATCTGCATGGAAAAAAGGAAAGAGCGTGCGGAAGCCATAAAAGCTAATTTACAAAACGAGGTACCAGATGTTGTGACTGTTCACTGGGATGGCAAACTGTTGCCTGCTGTAGATGCTTGGAAATCAAAAGAAGAATGACTTCCGATAGTTATTTCATATGGAAATAAAGAACAATTTATTGCTGTGCCAAGGTTGGAAAGCTCTTCAGGAAGCGAACAGGCGCAGGCTGTTTGGAACGCGATTGTAGACTGGAATCTCAAAGATAAAGTACAAATTCTTTGTTGCGATACTACGGCTTCAAATGTAAGTCATATCAATGGTGCCTGTGTGTTTCTTGAACAAAAACTTAATAGAGAGATGCTTATTTTCCCTTGCCGCCATCACGTATTTGAATTGGTGTTAAAAAGCGTGTTCGAAGTAAAAATTAGTCAAGTGACAACAAATCCTGATATTCCACTCTTCAAAAAGTTCCGAGATAACTGGAAAAGTGTCGATCCAGATAAAATACAGTGCTATAAAGAAAAACTCGCATTGCACCTGACTGTTACCGAAATTGACAATCTGGTTGAGTTTTACCGAACTGAATTAAAAAAGAAATAGTCAGAGATGACTATCGAGAGTTGATAGAGCTTTCTGTGATATTTTTAGGCGGAGATACACAGAGAAAATTTAAAATTCGACCTCCAGGTGCCATGCACCAAGCTCGATGGATGACGAGAGCAATTTTGTCTCTAAAAATATCACTACTTAGTGATCAATTCAAAATTACAAGCAAGGATAAGGCAGCCCTGTTAGACGTTTGCCTGTTCATTGTGACATCCTATGTCAAGCCATGGCTCCAATGTATTTGGGCAGTAAAAGCACCTTACCAAGATTTGGGCTTTTTGAAGTCGATGAAGGCTTATGGAAAGATTGATAAAAGCATCTCAATAGCAGCATTACAGAAGATAAGCGAGCATTTATGGTTTTTGACTGATGAAGTTTCTGTCTTGTCACTGTTTGACGATGATGTGAATCAAGAAACTAAAGTAAAAATGGATGAAAATTTTACAAAAGAGAATTTATCAACTCATGCTAAACGTTACATCCCATCGAAGGAAGAACTTTGCGGTCCATTGTATGGTAAGTTAAACAAGTAAATATAGAAGTTGTTTCTTAAGTTTTTTTGTGTATATCACAATTTTGCAAACTGACATTTCACTCAGAAGTAAGTCATTGTTCGATCGTCTTAAAATTGATGACGGTTTTCTCCACGAAAGTCCTACTATGTGGTCAAATAATGCTTCATTTCAAGAAGCCAGAAAGAAGGTTTCAACGCTGAGGGCAGTGAACAATACAGCTGAAAGAGCGGTCAAGTTGATGCAAGACTTCCATGGTTTAATCACGGTTGAGGAGGAACAAAAGCAATTTTTGTTACGCTGCGTACAAGAACACCGGAAGATTTATCCCGACTGTAAAAAACAAACTTTGAAAAGAAAATTTAAAGAATAGTGTTTTTTACATGTGAAACTGTAAATAAACACGATTTGGGCATATTAGTGTTTTATTTACCAAATAAACATTAAGTTCTAGAATACTTCCATACTAACTCAGTACCTATTTTCATGTCTCATGTTTGGCATCGAGTCGGCACGTATTGTCATAATTAAGTTGCAATAATATTAATTATGTGAGTTATTAAGGTCAAACAGAAAAAAAATAGAGGGTATGCGTATTTAATTTCACGAAAAAAAAATCTCCCTTATGTCTTGGGACACCCTAATATACACGGTATATAGTAACTAGGAAATAATAGGTGTTAAGTAGCAAATAGGAATTACAAAATAGGATACCTTCGATGAAGGTTGTAAGGCGTGAACACACAAAAAAGACAAGAACATTAATAGCATTTCATATTTCGGGTCTTGGCTCTTTCGCAACAGGAGAACATTGTGGAGGATGGGTGCTGTAGGAGATCGTCTCACAGAATGACTGTTAGTCAGGAACAGGGTGGGGTTACATTCAAACAGAGGACAGGGAGAGGGAGATAGCGATTTTGAGCTAGAACCCAAGCAATGCAAAATGTTGCAACAAGAGCAGAATAATACAGTAAAATCTTCACAACATAAATCTGAGTAAGCGAAAATAAATAAACAAAATAAAATCAAAAAAGAAAAGGAAAAAATCTGTGCAGTTAAACGTCACCTCTGGCATGTGGTGATTCAAATTAGACAGTGGGGATGGAGGTAAGGAGATGATAGAGGGAATGTAAAGTACTGACTAGGTATTATCTCAAATTAAGACCAGGAGGATGCCTTGTGTCCAGTTTGTAATCGTAGGCAAGCTCCCAACTTCTGAGTTCAGAGGGGCTGCTGTTGTTTGGGAGGGCTCTGATAGCATGGACTGCGAAACTAATTGTGTCATGGAAGATGGCATGGATGGCTACCAGATGTTTTGCATTCCTAGTGAATCTGTCTGTCGGTGGCCATTCATTCTTGTGGCTAAAGGATTGGTAGTCAAACCTATATAGGAAGCCAGGCAGTTTTTGTAGGTTAGTTGGTATATATTACATGGGAGGTTTCACAGATGGTGTGTCCTGTGATAGGAAAGCTCTTACCAATGATAGGGTTGGTGAAAGTGGTGGAGGCATGGTGTATGTCACACATCTTAGAGCGAAGTCTAAGGGCTGTCTGATGGGACAAGGAAGGCTATGTTTGTGGACTAGGAGTTGGTTGAGATTGGGAGGGGTGTTGAAACAAGTTCTGGGAGGGCCAGTGAGGATTTTTGGAAGAATGGATCTTATTTCTGGACAGGTTAGTAGGAAATCATACCCCTGCCTAAGAATTCTGTTGATGGATTCAAGGCCAGGTAAGTATTGTGTAACCAGGACTGGAAGATAGGTGATTTTTGAGGGGTTTGGGATAGTCAATACGCTGAGGAGGTTATAATGTGGCTCGTGAAAGATGCTTGTGAACCAAAGCTGGAAGATAGCTGTGGGATACCAATGCCTGTGAGATGTTTAAATACTCCATTAGGGATTTCTGGATGGAGCATATAAGACTGCCTCGAATGTCAAGACTGTAGGGGAGGGAACATTTGGTATGATATGGATGGCAACTGTCATAATGGAGGTACTGCTGCAAGTTGGTGTGTTTTGTATGGACTGAGGTGCTGAGAAGGTAATTGGATAGGGACAGATCCACATCGAAGAATGTGGCCTGGGTGTGGGAGTAGGTCCATGCAAAATTCAGTGAGTTATTAGAGAAATTAAAATCGTCCAGAAATTTTAGAAGGGCGTTTTCTCCATGTGTCTAGATCATAAAAATATCATCTGTCAACTTAGCCACACGAAGGGTTTGACAGGGACATTCTCCGAACCTATTGCACTGTATATATTCCTGTATTTTTTGTTGACTGCAGGTGTGGGATCTTCAGTGAAGTGGCAGGAAGTGTTGGCTTCTGATAACTGAGGAAGGGCTTCAGTCACATAGTCACTGTGATTCATCACTACTATGGTCGAGCCCTTGTCTGTGGGTAGAATGATAAGGTCTGACTTAGTGGGTTTCAGCAGGGCTGAGATTGTTACTGTTTACCAAGGATTTCAGAAAACTAGGAGAAGCCAA
The DNA here is from genome assembly GCA_031002005.1 of Vandiemenella viatica. Lineage (NCBI taxonomy): Eukaryota > Metazoa > Arthropoda > Insecta > Orthoptera > Morabidae > Vandiemenella > Vandiemenella viatica. The sequence goes on along the minus strand of JARYHS010013630.1, from coordinate 193,329,335 downwards.
ACTGGTGGATAAGAATTCTTCAGAAATTTGTATCGTATGGTTCTGGGGAAGAGATGGTAGCAGAAGTGTAGATAAAGGTTTGAATTTTTGGCAAATGGGTTCCAGGTTGTCTTGAGGTCCATGAGTGGCAAAGTGGTACCGCCAGCGAAGTGTTTGGGTAATAGTTCCAATTCACTATCCCCCTCTCCCCGTCATCCATTTGAATTTACACCCACGATGTTCCTGACTAACAGTCATTCTTTAAGACGATCTCCTACAGCACTCACCCTCCACAATGTCCTCCTGTTGACAAAGGGCCAACACCCGAAATATACAATGTTATCTGTGTTCTTGTCTTTTTTGTGTGTTAACGTCATGCGACCATCATCTAAGGTAAGTGGTGGTTCATTTTGCTATATCCTATTTTGTAATTCCTATCTGTCACGGCATGACATCACTCTACGACATCTCGCTATGACATCACTCTTTACGTCTTTCTTATCCAACTTATGACCACAAGATAATATTCTAGATTACACACGTTATTTAATAACATCTCTATTTATCTAAGCATCCACAAATAATTTTAAAAAGTACATATTCAGTTTAAATCGACATAATAACTATTAGTTGCTTATATTTATTTAATATTTGTTCAAAGTAAAAGTATTCGTTAAAATATTTGGCAATAGATATGTAAGCAAAGGCTTTAATTTTCTAGTAGCGGCAGTTCTCATTAGATTGTTTTACAACCGGAACTCAACGTTACAGCAGAGGGCATCGTTATTTAATTTTTTTATAAAAAAATAATTTAAAATTGTTTTCATTGGAGTCTATTTACTTAAATCATTACTTCATTTGAATAAATGATCACAATCTATACAGCCTAGACTACAATTAAAACTAATATTTTATGGCATGATGTAGATTCTTAAGATTTATTTTTAGTTTTCTTTGCTTTCACTGATGACATATTTTAGCCACCATTCAAACATTGTAATATCAATCTGATTCAAGGATAACAAAAAGGAAGGCACAAGAACCTGTGAAGATTTTTGATCAAGTTTACATCGAAATGTATTATTGCTACTAAAATGCATTACAGAACATGTATTAATATGCGTGTGATTGAAATATTGTTTATCTGGCAGCAAGTTTTGCGTAGTATGTGGTTATGTTGAAATGCAACCTGGACCAAGATGACAACTGAAACCTTTTGTTACAGCACATGGCATGAGGAATTACATTGAGCTTTATTTTACAACAATTCTATTTAGCTAAGCAATTCCTAAGAAATGAACTACCAGAACACTGAAAGAAAAGCATGTATTTTGTTTAAATTCGCATAATAATTATCAGTTGCTTTTTTTTTTACTGAAATTATTACTTGGTTTGAATGAAAGAAGTTCCAAATTGATTGAGATCTATGGTGCGTAAACCACAATTAAAACTAATATTACATGGCATAATGTAAGTTGTTAAGATTTATTTTTAGCATCCTTCATTTCCACTGATTATTTTAGATGCATATAAGCTTTGTCAGCCATTAAAACATCGCTCTTCATCACAGATATTAAGAAAGATGTAAGAAACTTAAAATTTTGGACCAGGTTTGTATCGCGATGCATGATGACATGGACATGAGATACAGGCAATGTATTAATTCGTGTGCGATTGAGGTTATGATTTTGTAGCAGCAATATTGGCGGATGTTGTTAGGCTGAAATGAAACCTGGACCAACTCGAAAACTCAAAACTTTTTGCTACAGCACAAGGGAGAGAAATTATATCGAACTTTATTTTATAACAATTCTATTTAGATAAGCAACTGCAAAGAAATTAATTGCCGGAACACCATGTTAAATCCACGATTCAATTTCATTTTTGCATTTTTTGTTTCTTTTTTCTTTTTGTAAAAATTTCATACAAGCATTATCTTATTTCTTTAAACGCCCAATTACACACACATATATGGGATTTCGGAAATGGCTCTGATGATTTGGATGAAATTTCATATTTAGATAAAGTTTTGATTTTTTAGTTTACTTAAATAGGCATCTTTCCTGCAAAAACAAGATTTAACAAAGAATCAGCAACTGTTGTATTTGGTATCTCGGAACCTGCTCTAGATGTTTTAGGTACCAGTGAGCCTACTGATTGATTTTAGTTATGTTTCTCTTTGGTTCGAGCAAGGAACTTTTATATCTTTAAATGAACAATTCATGTATAGTAGCTTACACATGCGAATATTTTACATAGTATCATGATCAGTAATCGAATGGTAATATAATAATGAGTGTATAAGTAAATGAAAGTATTTATTAATTAAAGAGTAGTAATAAATATAACTTTTACTATAAAAAGACATTACCATTAAGTACTATATATTTAATTTTAAAACATATAAAAAGCAGATATTTAAAAAATATTGGCTTTGTCAGAAGTCCTTTTTTTCAGTCTTCTTAACTTTACAGAACTTCTTTTAAAACAATATTAGTTATAATATGAGCATCATTTACTTTTAGACAGTAGGTGTCTTTAACGCAAAAATAAATATTAACGAGTCTACAAATTTGTGAAAACACCGTGTACGAGTTTCCCTAAAGAAAAACAGGTTAAGTACAATTCTGCCTTTTGAAGCATCTTACCATGTGCTTTATTAATGTTTGCAGCGTAGGTTACATATATTAGGATTTTTTTTTATCTTTTGGAAAGGCACGATTGATCAGAACATATGAGATTAATGTGAGGAATTAGCATAATTTTATTGGAGTGAATGAATTTAGCACTGATGGTGTACTAGTCTAAGTGAAGTACCAAAAATTTTGCATCATTAATTAATCCTTGATTAGCATTTCGATTTGTGTTTAACATAATAGCATTTTTCCTTAAAAGCAATTTATGAGGTGGTAAACTAGATGATCCCAGAAATAGCTCAAGCGATTTGGATGAAATTTCATATTTAGATAACATTTTGCTTTTCAAGTTTGGAAATATTTTTTTACAAAAAGAAGAGCAATTCTTGTATTTGGTATCTCGGGGATTCTACGATAACTGTGGCGCCACAATTTGATCATAGATTCTTATGTAACTCGACGAGACAAATCGAATGTGAGAAATAATTTTTTTTTTGACAGCTCGTACAGGTCTCAAGATATACTGTCTCAAAAGCGAGGTGGTTAGGTCGAAATGTGTCCTGGACCAAGAAGAAAAAAGCTTTGCCAAAATCCAAATTCAATGATGGATTCTTCTGCAACTCTACAAGACAAATCAAAAGTAAAGGACAAAATTTTTTGATATCTTGCTTTGTTCATGAGATATCACATCTCCAAATTAAGGTAGTTAGGTTGAATGCAACCTGGACCAGAAAAAAATCACCAAAGCCACAAGCAACTACATGCTGGACATTCACAATAGGTGTTTTATTATCTCCCTGGCAGTTGCGATTAGGTTGAATTACGGCCTGGACCAGAAGAAAAATGTCAGCAAAGGACAAGGAACTATATCTGTAACTGATTTTTGACATTCGATATTTTGGGAAATAAGCAACATATCAAAAAATGTTACTTTACTTTTGATTTGTTTTGTGGAGTTACATAAGAATTCATCATCAAAATGCAGTGTCATGTGTGAGTGTACTTTTTAACCTTAAGGCTTTATTAAGAAAAAGTATGATATTTAAGATAAAGTAATATTTTTGAGTGCTAGGCACAGGACAGACGAGGCTTCGCTGATGCAAATTCAGCGTAAGGTTGTTTGTTCCTCCACATAATGCTTACATGCTGACTGAAGGAGTCACCTTCAAGTGGATCGAACTGGAATCAACGACGTCAAACACGAGGTGGCGTGTGGCCACGGAACAGTTTATTCGCTCTCAGTTCATCAGGAGCAGTTTAGTTGACAAGATGGGTTAACTTGTAGCTAAGCCGTTTCTTGCCAGCCTAGTCCAGCCACAGCAATACATTCCACTAAGTCCAGTCTGCCATTCTATCAGTCAATATCAATAGCCTTCATTCATAGACGCGAGTCGGAAATAGCCTTTCAGTAGCGCGCCAACGATTGTAATATGTACAGTCAAGTGCTACAATAAACAGGTTGTTCAGCAGTTAGCGTCGTGTCATTCACATAAAGGATAGATTATCAGCTAGTCATTTCACTGGTGCTAGCCTTCCTATCCACATTGCTGGACGTAAACCAGCTGGTGTCAGACCTGACGTAATTTAACCTCTTATTATTAACATCAAGACGAAGACAAAGCCATCTCATGAAGCAAGAAGACAACGCAAGACGGATTACAAGAGGGTTAGCAAATCCCAAGGTCGGTCAAATCCACCCCAGGTCCTCCCACTCATCAACCGCCCACAAAGTATAGACCACTCGAAACTAGACACCAACTGGTGTCAAGGCTTGAAATACAATCGTGCTATCTGACACCATGTTCTTTGGTTAGAGCAAGGAACTGTGCACCTCAAACTGCCTTGGTAGGCTTCAAGAAAAACATTTTACTTTAATTAAAATCTTGCATATTGACCAGAAATCGAAAGATGCCAAGCAAAGATCAGTCACTTAGGTACGAAGTAATTATTAAAGCATATGAAAACTATATTGACATGAATACAGTTTATTTTACCTACACATCTCGAAATAGGTAGTAAGTTTTCAATAGGTCACTAAAAAATAAAAATAACAGGATCACAACAAAGAAAAGTTTGGAAACTACCTCAGACAAACCACAAAATATTCCGACAGGCAGTTATACTCATTCTATTAAATGGCCTTTTTGAAGACTGCATTGTGATTTGGTTAGAGAATTTTCATTTCTTTTTTCAAAAATTTTGGAGAAGGTTTTTACTAACAAAATAATATGGAACTAAATACAAATGACTTATCTCCTTTTTGACGTGAAACATCTTTCATTCTGGTCAGTAGGAGGTCGCCTGCTAAAAGTGTATGTAACAAAAATATTTAACATTGATATCACCTACACCTTTTCCACTGCACGCCTTACTCTGGAATCAGTGTGTAAATGAAAGAGACCATTAGTCTATCATGTAAGAGTCACATGCACAGAAGGTGCTGTCATCCCAAGCTTGAGAGCTAAATTTAGACTCACACATGGCATTCACAGAGTGATAGTTTGGCAGTAAGTTAGTAAGCATGATAGTGTCAGAATACATCAAACTGAAACCAGCAATTATCATGAGTAATAAGGCTTACAAGAGTGCAATTCTCAGCTATAGCACCCTCACATGTGAACACAGGGTCCAGAATCTGGCAGCAAAACAGGGGCATGCCAATCCACTGCCTTTCACCATGGCAGAATGTGTCCCTCTCCATAGGCAGCACACTAGATTATCCAACCACAGGAGCCCAGAGATAGAAGATGAGACCACCACATCAGCACCCATTAGGAGCATCCAGATTATATCCAACAACCTAAGTGTAGGAGACATCCAGAGCAGTGTGTGTGTCCGAATACCACAGGTACTTGAAGCTGATCAGAGCACGATTCAAATCCAGCTTCATCAATAATAAGTTCAGTCAGAAATGCAACATTTAGGTTGTAGTTACAGAAAGATTTGAAACCAGCTGTGGTGCAATTTCTGCAGGTGCCATTTCCAGGAGAAAATACAACCAAATCTCTGAGCATGCTGGGATAATCAAACCACAAAACCCTCCCTCCCCCCAACTATTAGTATGCGAGCTTCAAAATGTGTGAATAAATGCAAGCTGTGAGATGGTTTACCTGAGTACACTCATGCCTTTCCAGAAATGATCCTCTGCGGTAGTGACATGTTACACATATAACTCAGTACATTTCTTAATTCTGTGGAGCATAATTTAATTACTCTGCAAGAAATTTCATCATAGGTCATCAAGCCTATTCTTTTAAAAGACACAGTAACTTTTTTATTTCTTCTTGAGGAACTAAACTTACAGACAGTGACAAATTTCTCTTGGAAACCTGTTACAAGTTACTTAAAAGAAACACCGATGTTTGAAATGTCTTAAATAGATTTCTTATGTTTTAAGTAGCTGTACTCTTAATTACTTTATATATAAAAAAAATTAAGGAAGGATAGGGAAATATGACCCAACAATTACTACAGATGAAAGCAGCTGGGAACAACAAACACAAAAAAGAACAAACACAAGAAATGCGCAATATTTCAGCGTATAGCCTTTATCTTGCAAAAGTGAGACACCAGGTGGAGCCTCACGTGTACACAACAGCAGCCATCGTGAATGGCATAGATGGTAGTGCAGGAGATGGGAGGGAAGCAAAAATACTAGATCGACAATCGATAATGTTGAAGGTATATTATCATTGAAAGTGGTAGACCAACATAAGAACTGAGTGGCGATATACGTATAAATCATATTTTGAAAAAAATTAAGTACAAAAAATAAAATATAAGCAATATAAATATTAGTGATAATAATTGCTGGGTCCGGTGGGAGGGATTTATTGGAGATTGAGGCCTGGAGGATGTCTGGTGACCAGGATATTCTGACACGCTAGTTCCCAACTATGTAGTTCAGAGGAGGTTGTGTTATCAGGGAAAACTCTGATCGCCCTAACTGAGAAAAAGTTGTTAAAATTATTCATTTTGTGGGAACTGGCATGTTTTGCCAGGTGGAAGGGACTCATTGTTAGTTTACACTGTCTGCCTGTGGCCATTCATTCTGACAGCAAGAGGGTTAGTAGTGAGGCCTATATGAAATCACTAACTGCAGAAAGGCAACATGTCCACATTTCTAAATTTTACAGGAGAGACAAAAAATTAAATACACCACTTCCTTCCAACTCCATACTGGTAACCATTGATGTAACATCACTGCACACACACATTCCACATTGCCATGGCATTAGCGCCATGAAATTTTTTCTGGATAAACGCCCTTCCAAAAGCCGCCCTAGTACATCTTTCCTCTTCACCTTGGATGAACTGATACTGAACAATAACTACTTCTCCTTTGAAGGCAATATCTACCACCAAATCCGTGGCACTGCCATGGACACTCGCATGGCCCCCCTCCTGATGCTAATCTCTTCATGGGCTGCCTGGAACAGATGTTTATGGAGAACGTCCCCCTCAAACCCATCCTGTGGCTGAGGTTCATGATCTGGACACTTGGAGAAAACACCCATCTAAATTTTCTGGCTAATCTAAATACCTTTAATAACTCACTGAACTTCACATGGATCTACTCCCACACCCAGGCCACATTCTTGGATGTGAACCTGTCCCTTTCCAATGGCCACCTCAGCACCTCAGTCCACACCAAACCCACAAACTCACAGCAGTACCTCCATTCTGACAGCTGCCATCCGTTTCATACCAAACGTTCCCTCCCCTACAGTCTTGGCTTTCGAGGCAGTTGTATGTGTTCCAATCAGAAATCCCTTATGGAATATTCAAACAACATCTCGCAAGCATTGGTATGCCACATTTATCCCACAGCTTTGGTTCACAAGCAACTTTCACGAGCCACATTGCAACCTGCTCTACCTATTGAGTGCTCTAAACCCCCTAAAACCAACCATAGTCCAGTCCTGGTTACACAATACTTCCCTGGCCTTAAATCCATCAATAAAATCCTTTGACAGGGTTATGATTTCCTAATAACCTGCCCAGAAATAAGGTCTATTCTTCCAAAAATCCTAACTGGCCCTCTCAGAACTTGTTTCAGCAGGCCTCCCAACCTCAGCCAGCTACTAGTCCACAAACACAGTCTTCCTCGTCCCATCAGACAGCCCCAAGGATCCTTCCCATGTAACAGACCCCGCTGAAAAATGTGCAACATTCACCGTGCCTCCGCCACTTTCACTAACCCTAAGACTGGCGAGAACTTTCCTATCATAGGACATGCCATCTGTGAAACATCCCATGTAATATACCAGCTAACCTGCAAACACTGCCTGGCTTCCTACATAGGTTTGACTACCAACCCGTTAGCCATTAGAATGAATGACCACCTTCAGACAGTTTTCACTCGGAATCCAAAACATCCAGTAGCTATCCATGCCATGTCCCATGACACTAATAATTTCAATTCTTGTTTCACAGACCGTGCGATCAGAGTCCTCCCAAACAGCAGCAAGCTCCTCTGAACTCAGAAGGTGGGAACTTGGCTACCAATACAAACTAGGCACAAGGCAACCTCCTGGTCTTAATTTGAGATAATACCCAGTTAGTACTTTTCCTTCCCTCTACCCTATACTTGCCCCCATGCCCACTGTCTACAGTATATTGAACCACCTCATACCAGAGGTGATGTTTAACTACATAGATTCTTTTATTATTATTATCATTATATTTTTTAAATTTATTTCCAATTTTATTTTGTTTACTTATTTATTTTTACTTTCTCAAATTTATGTTATGAACATTTGAATATATTTTCCTCACTTTTTGTAACATTTTGCATTCTCAGGTACTAGCTCCAATTCGCTGTCCCCCTCTCCCTGCCCTCTGTTTGAATTTACCCCCGCCACGTTCCTTGACTAACGGTCATTCTGTGAAACAGTCTCCCACACCACCCTCCCTCCTTCATTTTCTCCTGTTGACAAAGAGCCAAGTCTCGAAATATTCAATGTTTTCCCACGTTTTGTGTTTATTTATGTATTCACCCCATGATACCATCATCTAACGTAAGTGGTGGGTCATTTCGCTATTCCCTTTTTTTTGTAAATCCATTCGCTAATTAGCTCCTATTATTTCCTAGTAACTATATATATATATATACATATTGAACATTAGGATAGGATAAAAAACCACCGCTTACCAAAGAAGGGGCCATGCTCGAAAATTCTATTCTTTGTGTGTTCGTGTTTTTTTCGTGTACCAATGCCGCAGGAATCCCCTTCTTTGGTAAGCGGTGGTTTTTTATCCTATCCTAATGTTCAATATATCCGCTTTTAGCGCCTTTGTTTCCTAACAATCCGTATGGCCTAACCGGCTTTCCTTTGTGTTGTCCCTTTGTTATCTTTCTTTATGTTCTTTCATCTGTAGTTTCCTTCTATTATTTCTCTTGCTTTGTGCTGCATTTTGTTTCACCTTGATAACCCGTTGTCAAAACTCTATTTTCTCTGTTCAAATATTTACATTGTCGAACACGTAACCTGCTCGCGGAACTATTCATTGTTTCCCGCTCTTAAACGAAATTTTTCACGTTGTATTAAAACCTTCACCTCAATACGGTATCAACAACTACTTTTTAGCAATTTTTACTACATTACTGGCGTCCAGTGACACAGAGCTTTCTCCAACCGTCCCACACGAGTGCGTCTCGACTGGAATTTTCCGCCGCACCTGTGTTTACGATCTATTTCACGTTTCTTGAAAATTAACTGTTTTTTGAGTTCCGCTACTGTTACTAGAACCATTTGGTGTTTCATTTCCACTCATTCTGAGACCGTGCCATTTATCCCAATTATCTCTGTCTCTCTCTCGCTCTTTTTTTTTTTCCTCTCTGGTTCCTGTAGTCTCCCACACCATAAACAATATTGTAACATAGTACCTTGCTGCATTCCGACGACATGCCTTCCAACTAGCCAGATTACAGTCACACATCCTCATCTTAAAAGCTTGTCTTAACCTCAATATTCCCCCTAATGGACATACAATTAAATTGCCAATATCTGGTTTCCCCCCCCCCCCCCAACTTCACCCAACTTACACGCATTCCGGTACAGGCAGTCCTTAGCCTTAACTGCCCAAGTGCTGCAACAATACAGTGACCTGGCCAACCAACACTCCAGACATTTATATCTCTAAATAAAATACTGCTACTGTCAACCCCACATGTCCTTCCACACCTTCAACAAATTTTGCAAAAGGTTGTAGAATCTATGGATAGGCATGCTCAAAATCATCTACACATATTGTCCACTCTGTATCTTTCCCATCTCAAAGCAGAACAACCTCTCCCCTGCAAATTACCAGGACACCAACCCAGGTGTCAACCACCCCTCATTTCCTCACAACCATCTATTGTTCAGCTATTCAACATACCTCTACCACCTCCCTTAAAACCCACACCTCACCCAATCAGGCCGAATCAAGCTGCCAAACCCAAACTGGCTGTTATTAATCTGCCCTCTTCTCCACTCACAGAACCACAACTCTCAGTCCTCTCCAAGGGTCTCACTTTCTCACCCACCCCCAAATTTGATCATACCACCCTAGTACGTGACTCCTTAGCTTTCTGCCGCACACTCCACTATAGGTATCACTTGCCTCGAAGAGCAACAATATGAACAGTCAGAATGACCTGGAGCCCAGTCTCCAAAGGTTCCAACCACCCTCAATTCTTGATCCACCACCTCTCCCACAAAACCACCCTCTCCAATTGTTTCAAGATCATGTTTCCACCAGTTTGGCTTCTCCTAGTTTCGTAAAATCACTACCCTCTGGCACCAACCTGACTCGTGCAGAAACCAGGACCATCAGGGAACTCTCCTCTGATCCAGACTTGATCATTCTACCGGCAGACAAGGCCTCAACTACGGTGGTCATGAACCGTTGTGACTTTGTCAATGAAGCACTGCGTCAGCTGTCTGATACTAACACTTACTGCCCCCTCAACCATGATCCCACACCTGCAGTGAATGATAGAATAAAAGTGTATATACAGGTTAGTGGACCTCTCCAAGGACTCACTCCCCATTCTGTCTCACTCCTCACTCCAAAAAAGCCACGCACACCTTCACTATACCTGCTTCCTAAAATTCATAAGCCTGGCAACCCAGGACGTCCCATAGTTGCTGCATATGGCTCACCCACTGAGCGTATCTCTGCCCTGGTAGACCAGCATCTACAGCCCATTGTCAACCAGCTTCCCTCCCACATCAAAGACACCCGACACTTCCTCTCTCGACTGGCTACAGTACCCACACCTCTTCCCCCTGACTCCCTTCTAGAGACGGTAGATGTGACCTCCTTATATACAAATATTCCCCATTGCCATGGAACATTTTCTAGACCAGCATCCACCCATTAGCCTTCCAACCAGATCTTTCCTGCTCACCTTGGCGGAACTAATACTAAACAACAACTTTTTTTTCCATTTGAGAGGAAAATCTATCACCAAGTGAGCGGCACTGCCATGGGCATTCGTATGGCTCCCTCATATGCTAACCTCCACCTAGGCCGCCTAGAACAATCATTCATAGCTGCAGCCCACCTGAAACCCCTCTTGTGGGTCCGATTCATTGATGATATTTTCATAATATGGACCCACGGGGAAGAAAACCTACTCAGTTTCCTCAATAAACTTAACACTGTCAGCTCCTTGAAATTCACATGGACTTACTCCCATACACAGGCCACTTTCCTGGATGTCGACCTTTCCCTCACGAATGGCTATATCCACACAGCTGTCCATATCAAACCCACCAACCTACAATAGTAACTTCATTATGATAGCTGCCACCCTCATCACATCAAACATTCCCTCCCCTACAGCCTAGGCATCCGTGGCAGTCACATTTGTTGCAATCAACAAGCCCTTCAACAATGCGCCAGCAATATCTCTGAAGCCCTGATTTCCCACAATTACCCACCAGATTTAGTTCACAAACAGGTTTCTTGTGCCACATCACAACCTACTCAACCTATCAACAATCCACAACCCTCTAAAACCCACCATAGCCCTGTTTTGATCACCCGCTACTTCCCAGGCTTGGAATCCGTTAACCGAGTCTTGAGACAAGGTTACGACTTCCTTCGAGCCTGCCCTGAGATGAGAAACCTCCTTCCTAAAATCCTTCCTCACCCACACAGAACCTGCTTCAGCAAACCTCCAAACCTCAACCAACTCTTGGTACATAAGCCTGCAAGACAGCCCCAAGGTTATTTCCTTGCAACAGATCCCATTGCAAATTATGCAGTATGCACCCGCCTTCCACCACCTTTACAAACCCCGTAACTGGGGAAAGCTTTCCCATCACAGGATTCACCACGTGTGTATCCTCCCATCTTATATACCAACTCACTTGTAACCATTGCCCAGCCTCCTACATTGGACTCACAATCCAATGGCCATCAGAATGAATGGACACACACAATCAGTACACACCAAGAACCCTGACCACCCTGTACCTCATCATGCCACTACACATGGCACCAACAATTTTAACACCTGCTTCTTGGTCCGCGCCATCAGAGTCCTCTCAGATAAAAGCAGTATTTCAGAACTTAGAATGTGGGAACTGGCCAATCGGTACCAACTGGGGTCCAGACAATCTCCAGGTCTAAATTTAAGATAGCACCAATTTTCCTCCCACCCATCCCCCTCACTTACACCTTCTCTCATAGAACCACCGCTCACCAGAGCCTATCTTTATAGATTGTGACTTCGAATTTTGCTTATTTTTAGTTTTAGTTTTAACTTAAAATTTCTGAATTATTATTATTATTCTTTTTTTTCACATGTGTCCATTACTTGGTGACCATTAACTGAGGTATACTGCCATTCCGCAACGGGTCCTTGTGTACAGTTTTGCTTTATACTTACTATTCATCATCGTTTTCCAGCCTGTGCTCTTCTACCCCCACTCTCACTTCCTGCCATGTTTTTCCCCCACCATGAGCCACCGACGTTGTGGCTCACGCAGTTGGCTGCCGGCCGCTTGCGTACAGCCATCTCAATTCTACTGAGGAAGAGCCATGCTCGAAAATTCTATTCTTTGTGTGTTCGTGTTTATTTCATGTACCAACGCCGCAGGAATACCCTTCGTTGGTAAGCGGTGGTTTTTTTATCCTACCCTAATGTTCAATATATCCGCTTTTAGCGCCTTTCTATATATATATATATATATATAGAGAGAGAGAGAGAGAGAGAGAGAGAGAGAGAGAGAGATTGCTCTTCATCAGTAGGAGTGAGAACGCCGCAGGAATCCTCTTCTATGGTAAGCGGTGGTTTTTATCCTATCCTAATGTTCAATATATATATAAAAATTAGGATAGAGAAATGAGCCACCACTTACCTTTAGATGATTGATGTGGAGTTTTCTGTGATTCTTTCTGTGAGGCTGTCTCCCACATCACCCACCTCCTGTTGACAAAAGGCTTGTCCCGTAAATTTCTGTATCATTTGCATTTTTGTCTTTTCTGTGTGTACTCGCTCCATATCCACCATCTAAAAGGTAAGTGGTGGCTCATTTACCTATCATAATTTAAGTAATATTTATATATATGTATATATATATATATATATATATATATATATTACTCTGGCTACAAACTGACACATAGGGGTCACTTCTCAGTTTATAAGGGAACTCAGATTTATTATGAGCTGTGCCCTGCTTGTCAAAGTGACTTTTTTCAGCAATATTATCAACACTTGGCTCAATCCACAGTTACCCTCTTTATTTAAATTTGTGATGTGTTTAAAAATTTCAGTGTATTTTCTAGCATTCTGATCTCATTTGGAGTATGTTCGTTAAAACTATATGCCACTGATGTAAAATTTGACACATTTGCAGGAAACCAATAATTGCTTAAAATTTGCTGATAATGTGCTCCGTGTTCCTTAGCTGATCATAGTTACCACTAAATATTAGCCTTGGTCAACACTATATATATCCTTTACACATGATTAAAAAAATAGAAGCCATTCCCCAGTATTCTTTGTATGGGTAGCAGTTTTTCTTCATCTTTGTCATCAAAGCTTGAGCTATCAAACTGTAATCTTTCTGTCTTGGAGCCCAACTGAGATATTTTTCAGTTTCAGCTATATTGTTATTTGCTGCCTTCTAATCTCTATAAAAATGAGTTCTTAGTATAGCCCTTTTCCGTTAAGATGGTAATGTTAAGTAGCATTAAAATACTGGCTCTTTTCTAAATATAGTATGTGTTAATTTACATTTCCAAATTCTTTTACTCAACAAAACCAACTGGTCTTTTGATTTTAATTCCATGGTGAACTTCCATCTTCTGATGATTTAATTGGTACGATCTAATAAAACATTTCATTTTGTCCCCCCCCCTCCCCCCATATGTATTAAATATATATAAATATTATAAGAACCAACTGTTTGCTGTATACTACACTTTTCATTCAAATTTTTCCATAAAAAAATTGGCTAAAACTGGAGAGATGGGGTGCCCAATTGCTACCCCATCCCACTGTTCATGATTATTGTTCCATAGGCATTTTTTTAACTGCTTAACGTCTCTTTAACCACAGGAATTAAGCAGTCTTCAAATCACAGAAATTTCCTAACCTTATCATAAATGTAAAGTGGGTTTCAAAACTGAAATTCCTGTCATCCGACCAAAACTTGTGCAAAGGTGTAATATACTATAAATCTGTAAATAAAAACAAAGTAGATGCTTCTGTAAAAAAAAATTAGAAAGGTTGTTTGGATAATTGATGTTTGGATTATCGATGCTCTACTCTAGTTCCATGTAGTCCCACATGTTCCCTACACTACTCAGTTCTTGAATTGTTACTAGGTCTATGTAATAAAGAACTGGATCATAATATATCTTTCAAATATGTTCACCAAGGTTTGTACCATAAATTCCTGTATTGTTTTTAGCCATTTTTACCTAAATAATTATGTTTAGTTATGCTGCTTCATATTTTGTTGGCGGAACTGTTCAAGAGTGCTTCTCTGTTGAGCCATTTGGCTTCATTTGTGTGATGATTAGATTCTTCTCTGTCTGAGTCACTTTGATTTTGGAGACACTAAGTTTGTTCTCAGTTTCACTGCTATTGCTTTTTTATGATCGATATTTTGACTCCCTTTCTTTTTCTGATTTATACTTTTATTTGGCTAAACTGTTGTAGAAAGATTTCATAAGATTTCTTCAGTTCCTCTTCCAAAGTTATTAACTGTTATTCTGATAAGTAACTGTTTATTTACTTTGAATGCTCCTTCAGTAATATCTGTTTTAAAAGAATGTAATTTTTTCCCTCATGCTTACAAACTAAGACTAAGTAATAGTCTGAACATATACCCTTGCTCTTACTAAAACGTCTTCAGCTAAGGATGATAGTTTTTGTTGACCAATAAGTAGTCCGATTTTTAATTTGATCATGGTCTTTCCTAAAGGAATCATAGTAATTTTGGAAAACTATGCAAAACCAAAATGGCCACACAGGGATTTGTATCCATGTGCCAAGCCTGAGCTCACTGTTCATCCACCAGAATCAGTAAGAATCACCTGGAGTCTCTGTCACTACAAGTATAGTTGTGAATATCTATGGATCAGAAAAACGTACTGGTCAACATAATTTTAGCATAGATAGGAAACTGTTTAAATGCCATAGCACCAAAACAGGCAATGATATGGAAACAGTAAAATTTTCAGCTCTTGCATCTAAATAACCTGTTATTTCCAAAGTCTGGCCTCCTGCTACTGAAGGTTTTTACAAAAGGCAGTAGCTGTCTTTCTACATACCTTCTTTGCAAGCATTGCCATTTATTACAATGTCAGACAGGTGGCCTCTACCAATTTCCAGCCCACATGTTACAGGTCTTACAATTATGTAACAAAAACTTTCACTTCAGACTACCATTTTCTGTCCAAGATTTCTCATATTTTGTTCTGCACAAGGTCAATTACACCATAATTATCAATGTCTTTAGTAATTCTTAGTTTTTTCTTTGCTCCAAAAAAAGAAATCATTTCTTTTGTTTTTAGGCCTTGTAATGCAAGTGTGAGGAGGGGAGATGTAACAAACTATTTTGGTAAAGATGATTGGCTAGCACAGAGAGCACTAGCTGGTAAGATAGAACAATATAAATTAGTGAGATTCAAAGAATAAAGTGGAGAGACTTAGCTAAGAAATAATCTTTGTTGTTCTAAGCGAAGAAGGAACCCACGATTGGTCATATTGGCCCACATGACGATTAGAGAAGTTATGATTGGCTGCAAGACAAGAAGCTGTTGGATGGACAGTAATATTCTAGTTGCCAGGTTTTGCAAACATGCTTTTCGGTAGATGGTCAAATACGGCGTGTAACCATATGGAGGATTAACCAAGTTGTGCCTCCATTAAAATAGTCCGTGATGCATCTAAATGAAACTCGAGAACTCTAAAAACAAATTGACTGTGTACAATGATGTCAGGAGTAACAAATGTGTGCAGGTTAAAGTGAACATTCCTAGTTGCAAACCTGCAATTTTCGAATGAGAAGTTCATTGTTAGACACAGACTTGTAATACATACTCGTTACTGGCCTGGAGATTTTTTTGATGTTTAATTAACTGTTTTGAATTGGTACTCCAAGTTGAAGATAAATTCTTTGTAGAAATGTTTAGAGAAGAACACTTAATTAGAATTTCAGTTAATAATGGCTACCACTATTTCTATTGAACCTGTATAACTGTTCTGTTGAGGATCCCTACACGCCACTCAATATCATCCTCACACATCAAGATATTATATACCAGCACAGCCTCACATTTTAAGTGGCAACTTTTCGTTTTTCCTGAACATTTACTCCCACTCAGCTGGGTTGACTTTATTGAAAACTATCGAGGTTTCCCCAACCTTTTAAGAGGGTAATGTATTATTGCTAGCGTACTTAGATTATTGATCTGTTACATCTAGGCCTCCCAACCCGACTGATTTTCTGTTGGTCCCCCCCCCCCCTTTTCCTTCATTAGTTGAAATACTCCAGTTTCAAAGTGTTAGGAAGTCACCTTTCTACCTATATGCTACAGTGACCATTGCCTTCATGGGCATGGAAGAATTTTCGGACAGAGATCCAAAGAAAATCACAGAGACCACACAACAGTTTTGGCCCCTATGAACGTAAGTTTTCATAATTATCAAGAAGTTATGCAACTTTTGATTTTTGGAACCTCAAAAATCAAGTCATTTTAGGAGAAATATAAGGTACCATTTTTATGTAGACTTCTTTAAACCAATAAAAATGGAATTTCATTTATCTAAATGTAAATGAAAAGCAAATATAAAATAGTTGCTTAGTAACAACCCTATTGCACTGCTCCCAAAAAATTAACTTTTAGTAATATTTACCATTTCATCCTCTTGAGCAATATCTTTCACTGGTGTATTATATTCATCAGTTGTTAAATCTTCATCCAGCCATTTTTCCAATTTCTTCAACAGAATTTCAGACCACTGTGCAAAGTCCTCCTGGATTGTCCATTTCAGATTTGAAGTATTTTCATCCCCTAAACCCAAACGAAGAATACGAACAGCTTGTAAACAGTGAAGCCACTTATCAACTTGTTTGGCAACCTGCAAGATATATTATAGAAGTAGAAATGTTGTAATCAACATACATGTGAAAATAATGGGTATTAACTCAATTAAAAGTGTGAAAGCTATTTGTAATTATTGTTGACTTTTCTACTTGTTTTTGTAAAAGATTGCCATTTATTTGCCAAGTATTTCAGGCCCACAATATGTAATTTTGTTTCACTGCACATTAAAATGTAACCATACTAGAGAAAGGAGGAGCAGAGACTCAGATTCAATCCTCCAGCTCACATATTGGCTGTGCTTGTAATGGTTGAAGGCAGTTTTCCACAATATCCTGTGTTTGCCTAATGTTATAGCTCATAAATTTCACACTGAACAAACAAAATTATCATTTAACACTCTGAACATATGTCATTTACAATGTAACTAAGATCTTAAGAAGGGATAACCCAAATTTAATAATAACAAAAAATGGTAAATATAAAGACCTAGAAAATTTGATTGATCTAGATCTGTTGATCTATCACAAAATGAAAATTGACAAAAAAGCAGAAAAAAAAATTCTCTCACTAAAAATAAAAAATACATTCGGTAACAATGAAAGCAAAGAACTGCCGCGAGGCAATGTTTATATGGAAAGGATTGACAAAATACACCCAACACTGACCAAAGTGGAAGCAAGGAGGGCAGCAGCAACACAAAACAATACACAGAAAACACAATATTTCAGGGTAAATCCTTTGTCAAGTTAAAAAAAGGTAAGTGGCTGGGCTCGTGCAAGCCTTGCAGTCCACACAGCCACTCATAGAATCAAGAAGAAAAAATACATTCAGTTATTCACATGTTCATTATGGCTGAATAGATACACATTTCCTCTCAAACTGTAAATCACATTTTTCTGAAGTTAAAAATTGATACTTGCAACAGAACTGGAAATGGCAACTGAATTGGTTTAACAACTTGTGATGTACATTAGGGTGTCCCGTCCATGTAGGCGAAAAAAAAAATTTCAAGCTACATTATCGCAAGAGGTATCAAAATTTGCATAATTTAACACAGATTACGGAAAAGGTAAAAAAAAAACTAGAAATGCATGTCATCTTGAGGGCTCTACCACTCTTTAAAGTTTTATAAATTTTACGTTTTTACAGTCTTAAACCATATGCCTAAAATAATACAAAAATCAAGTTTAAATGGTATTTTATTATTGAAATTAATTAAACAAAACACAAGAAAACAAAATAAATAAAATAGAGCTTATAAATAATGACAAAAACTTAGAATTTAAACTTATTTTTATGTCCAAAATTTGGCATTTCTGCTCGAGATTGCAACCTGGTTCTAATAAAACCATCTCTTGAGGTAGCGTCAGTTACACTTTGTGAGGCCTCTGTCACCAGTGTCACACATCTTTCCACCGATTGTGTGTGACAAGGAAAGTCAACAGTTTCCAAGCTCTTATCTCTTGCCATGATCTGAAGGTCCTCATTAGAAATATTTCGAAGAACTGGCGGTGCTGTAACCTGACACTCATGCCACACAATAATTTCGGTGTAATCTTTAGCAGAGAAGTTAATTTTTGGTGGTTTAAATACCCTGCGTTTAGTGCTACTTTCAACTCCTCTCGCTTTTATTATTCTTCGCAATGCCAGCTCCCGAATGTGGTCTCTATCATCAAACAACATAGTGACAAGTAGGTTTTCTGGGTGGGCAAAAAAAGCATTTCTTTCGATAACAGAATCACAACAGATCTAAGATTTTCGGGTAAAAATCGAGAGTACATAATCAATTGAAAAAGATTGTTTGGCTCCGTCTTTAAAAGACGTCTTTTGCTTGATTAAGAACCAAATCGGAGCGTATACTTTAACCACATAGTTGACTAACATTTCCAAATTTTCTGATGGATTAAGGGTACTTACGTAAAGTCTGAGTATACGATTGGCAGAAGTAAGCCATCTCGAGTGCGCCATTTTTCCTGGTTGACGGTTTGCCAGCTCAGGACTACAGGAACCAGTTGATACAGCTTGACATATCTCATAAAGATATTTTTGATCGGTACTTAGTTCATCGACCACATTTTTCGGCAAGTCAGGCAAATTACCAGCCACCGCGTTAAAACACACCGTGGTTTTATTTTCGCAACCAGCTAATTGTTTTCCAATAGGTCCGGAATATTCTCTAGGACCCGAAGTGCAGCCATCTAAGGTTAAGAATAAATGACGAAGGGGTAACTCATTGGCATGAAGCATACAAACACACCATTGTAGCGGTCTCTCCAAATACTCCTCTAAATATTGAATCACGCCGCCCTTCCAACCGGTGTTAGTTGCAGTTCCGTCACATCCAATGCAAATCACGTCATCTAAATTCCAACCTTGATCCTCTAATAAAGTTGTGAATCGAAGTAAGAATTCCCTTTGCAGTGCCACTACTTGGCGTTGTGTGTCCCAAATAAATTGCTCCAGGTTCTGCTAAAATTGTGACGTGCTCTTCTAAAACTTCTTTCCGATGGTAACTATCCCCTATTTTCTCATTTATCAGAGTCTTGTCTTTTCGTCCATCAAAGTAAATGCTTTTTATAACAATACCTCCAATATCTTTTGAAGCTTCTGTCCGTGCTTTAGATACTGCTCTGTGGATCTTGTTTTTATCAATAACCAGAGTTAAATCTTCGGTAGAGACCATGCCGACGTCAGCCAAAACTGCAGAAGCAACAGCAGCAGCAGATCGCATCGATAAACCGTATCTATCACAGACCTTAGCAACTGTTGGCAACGGCAAGTATTCCGATTCGTCGAAGTCGATGGTGTCTCTGTCGAGGGCGTATTTGTCGGGGATGCCTCTGTTATCGGATACGTTTCTGGGGAAGATTCACGCACCGAATCTTCATCACAATTTGTTAAGCCAGAATCGGTTCTTGAGTAGAACATGACTTTTTTGCTGCCCTTATTGACTCTTCAATTCGTCTCTGCTGCTGTTTCATTAATCTAGCCGTTTCTTTCTTATCAACACCGCTTATAACCATTTTCCTGTCATTTCTTTGATCCAACAAAAAACTTCTCTCATTGATAGGAACTTTCTTAAGTTTCAAACACGAACAAGATCCAAATGAAGTGCATTTACAAGCAGCAATGTCGAAAAGTTTCTCAGATAACTCTAAAAAACACTTCAATTTGTTTTCAAAATTTCGTTTGCTTTTGGGGTATCTTTTCAAATTTAAGTACTTTTCGAAATAGGATTTCAGTAATTGAATAACTCGTTCCTTAGTTACGATTGGAATCGAAGCTTTGGTCCAAATATTGGTTATCTTTTCAGAAACAATCACATATATACCTGAATTGGATGGATCCTTTCCATTACACTTCAATTTCAGGTGGTTCTTCACAAATAAAATAAATTTAATGACGTCCCTTATAGTTGGTAGCTGCCGATCGTCAAGTTCTTTGTATGGTCCCAATATAGCACAAGTAGTCTCACTACGCCTCGAACCCATTCTTTAAAAATCACAAAATCAAACCACTTGTAACACTCTAAAGATCACAACTGTACGTAAAACTATAAAAATGCGTTACTTTTAATGGTACAAAGCATTAAAATTACTTTGGCTTCGAACAAACACTCGCGAGTCAAGTCAACAATGTCCTCGATACAAGTTGAAACTTGACGGTATTTGCAGGTTGAAACCTAACAAATTCAAAGTCGCCGGCATGCAAATCGAAACGTCGTGTATGTATTACACCTAAATAGAACAATAAAGTAAATATTTTTTTAAATTAAGGATAGCGAAATACCACCATAAAAACATCAATTTTTAAAATTTTGAAGATCGGTAGAACCCTAAAGATATAGTTTTATTTTATTTTCAAAAACATTCTGGTAATCTATGGACCAATTACACAAATTTTAAGAGGTCTTTCGTTACGGAAAACATAAAAAAATATTTTCGGGACACCCTAATGTACATGCCCTCACATGGGATAGAAGTTTTTATGCATGAAATTAATTATAATATGGCCAGTTTAAGTTGAAAATATCAATGAGCAAGAAGCCAAAGAAACTCTATGGCACTGGAGACATTCCGAAAGTTGTCTCCTTGGAGATGGGTATATAAGGCGAGACTGATTTTGTACACCTAAAAAAGCTCAAATTTATGTTAGGAGCAAGAGCCTGAGATTTAATCATGTAAGAGTAATGTTATCCATTTTCAAAGGATAAACTATGTGTATGAAGTTATAACACAGAGTTAGGTATTGATAGTTGTGAATATAAGAGTGGAACTGGCTGATGTACAAGAATTTGCAATAATTGAATTGTCTTGAAGATTAAAAAATACAATTTAAGAATAAACTGTTAACTTTAATTTGTGGATTGAGTAAATTATTTTCAGATTATTACTATGGCACTCAAAATTTTCTTTTGTAGGTAAAGGAGACATACTGGAGAAATTACCAAGAGCATTGTTGAGTAGTTACCAAAAACACTGATAAGATTTAAAATTAAATTTTTTAAAGAGTAAAAGTAGATGGAAGGGGAAATTTATACTCAAACAACACAAGATAATAAAATACTGATAATAATAAGAAGAAGAACGGGATAAATAGATGAGCAGGGAAATGGTCATCGGGCATTCATCAATCAGTGATGAAAACATGGAAAAAATGAAAGATTGTGCTTACTACCATTAAAGAGCTTGTACAGTTAAAAACGGGGACAACATACCAGTTTAGTGCAGTTTTCTTGGGGCAATCTGGAAATAACGGCCTAAACTTTGATGAAAACTTAATTTTGCACCATGAAAACACACTGCCGAAATGTGTACAATAGCTCTAAATACAATACAAAAAAAAGGGTCTGATTAACATCTCTCCCATCTTTAGAGGAAATGAGAATCACTGTGTAACAAAGATGTTATCTCAAAATTCACACAAAAATGCTCGCTATCAAGGAAGAGAAAAGATACTAAAAGAAGAGGTATAAACAGTGACAAGCACATAACAATTAAAAGACGTTTCCAAAATGCTTCTCATTTTTTGAAAATCTGGAAAAATTAACAGCTATAATTTGAAGTTAAAGAAAAAGGCTGCAAGTCGTGCTTAATATTTGATTCTTGGAGCAAGCAGAGTGATTATGTAAGCAACAACTCAACTTTTGTGAACAGTTACAACACTCCTATATAGACTTAAAAAACTATTTCCCAAGTGTATGCCCGTATGTTAACCATGTGTTGTGCCTTGCCTCTGGCAAGTGAAAAATTTTGTTGCAAATATGCAAGAAAGTCCATCAATAATCCAAGAAATAGATGCCCTAAGATTAATGCATTGATCCACACCTAGCCTTTGGCAGCCACCATGAACAACACGCTGTCATATGCCAGATGCAGTTCAGAGTTTAAAGTACAAACCAGTGGCGTAACTAGGTCAACAAGGGCCCCGGTGCAAAAAAATTATTTTGGGGCCTCAGGCCAGATGGGCGACCTTTTTTGGTTTGTGATGCTGGTAGGGGCCCCCTGAGCTGAGGATGGGGGCCCTTGAGTTGTGCTTAGGGGCCTGAGTAGTGTTTGCGGTCCCCCTGGGCAGTGAGGGGCTTCCTGTGTCGCTGTAGAGCTTAAAAAGGGTCGCCAGTTTGCCATGAAGGCTCGGGGCCCTGTCAACCGCACTTGGGGGCCCACAGAGGTATGCTTGGGGCCCCCTGAGTGTAGGGGCCCCGGTGCACTGCACCACCTAGCCCCATAGTAGCTACGCCCCTGGTACAAACATGTTTTTCTGAAAATGTATAAAGTATCCCTCAATGGAAGCATGAAATGAGAATGCAGTTGAGATATAGCACCTAAATTTATACAGTGTTCTAGGTGTAGAGAGCAATTATACTTCAGATGCCTATTTGATAAATATCACCAATTAATTATAAGATTTCTTCACAGGTATCTTAGCAGATCGGCTTTACAATTACATAAAATGTGCACAAAATGTTTACTGATAAATTTCAGACTAATTCTTCTACTTCTTTATATACACAAAATTTCTACCCACAAATTACCGCCAGATCATAACAATTTTTTAATCAAACAAAATTTTCATAGCCTCCGCAATACATATATATATATATTCTTAAATCCATGTTAATTTCAAATCCAACTTTGACAGAAACAATACAAACATGGAAAAGTATTGATTTTAATTTAAAAGCAACCAAGAAAATCCCATGCGCGGAGGAAGTAATGATAAGACATACGTCAGTGATATTCACGCAGCCATAGCTTAATATCTATAGAGCCTAATCAACTTGAAGGCATACCAAAGATAATCCTAACACGTCTTTGTTTTGTTTTGATTGAGGGAACAGAAAAGTGTTGTTTTTATTATTTTCCTTCCAGTTTTTACATTTTTTCTCCCCATAAGAACCTTCTTTGTGACTTAACGAAAATATAAAAAAAAAAGAATTAGCCGAATTGGTCGAGCCATTCGAGTTTTGTGCTTACCAACACATTTGGCGATTCATTTTTATTATATAGATTTTAATTGCAATGGAGCTAATGCTACGGTGGCAGTTCCCCTAGTCATCTTATTACCTCTTTTTACATTATTTTTAAAATTTTCTTTTATGATTGAGGTGTTAAATTCCTCCCCAATTTACTTTTCCGATTTACAAATTTAAATTTTAAACTTTTTTTTTTATCTGCTTTACATCTCTCAACAGCGAGGTCTTTAGAGATGGGAAAGGATGGGGGCAAGGAATGGGAAGGAATTCGGCCATGGCCTTTTTAAGGAAGCATCCCGGCATTTGCCTGGAGTGATTTTGGAAACCATGGAAAACCCAAATCTGGATGCCCGGACGGGGATTCGAACCGCCGTCCTCCCGAATGCGAGGCCAGAAATTTTAAACTGTTTAAGCATTTTTGGTAAACTATTAATCACTTCACTTGGTAATTTGTTCCAATCCCTGACACCCTTACCAACGAAAGAAAATTTTATGCACTATTCCTAATTGTTTGTCCAATATCCCTCCAAGCCCCATCATTCCATGCCCTGTACATTCCCAGTACTCTCTTCACCCTCTTCCTTTCCTACAATAACTCCAAATCCAGCTCATCGACATGGTCCAGGATGTACTTATTGATGTCATTCTCGTCTTCAATCACATCTAACAATCAAAACATTGTCACAGCTGCATTTATCATCACTACGGGCAAACTTTGGCTGAGATTGTATATAAACTTCGGTAAGGTGGTCATAACGAAAATTATTATTTTTGTAATATTTAACCTAACTAAAAAAAGTCACATTTGTTAATGCTGATATGGAGTATTTCGTGATAACCGTGGTCCGCAAACTTATATCGATATATGTAACAGTTAACGCAGCTGAAATTATCATCACTATGTGTAAACTTTTGCTGCGATTTTATGTTAAATGTGTATGTGAGATTATACAGTTAAGCATAAACTTTGGTAAGGATTTATCTATGGACATAATGAAAAATATTATTTCCGTAATATTTAACTTGACTAAAAAGAAATCTTATTTTTATATTTGGATACGGAAGATTGCACGATAACCGTGGTGCCGCAAATTTATATAGATGTAGCAGTTACTTACGACTAAGTCCTCTTAGAAGTGTGTTGTAGTACAAGAGTTTTCTTTATTAATAATAAAAGCATCTAAATTATTATTATTATTTTTTTAACTAATCCTATGCGATATCACACGTTAAGAATTATTTTTAATTTCCTTCGTTTTCAGTGACAACATATTACTAATGTGTTTATTTCAGCCACATGTAAGTAATTCCAAAGTTTCAAGAATCGATCACTACACAGCGAATGTATCAATGCGGACGTGACAGAAGCTATGATATACGAACGTAATCATTAGCCAAATTAGTGGTTAGGTTGAAATGCAGCCTGGACCAGAATTACAACTGACTTGCTTTGTTAAGGTGGCCATACACGATTGCTCCATGCTTAAAAATGGAGCGCCACCACTCCATTATCGTGTCGTCTGTGGGGAAATTGATGTGGATGATGTGGACTGACAGCATTATTTGGATATCCAGTCAGTCCAATATCCATCAGTTTCGTCCATCATGCCATCAAGTTGACTGACGGTGTGTTTATAGAGAAACCGTATTGAGAAAAAATAAATTTAAAAAATGTGGTCTTCTTTTTAAAAAGATCAAAGTATGATTAATTTTATATGAGCCTACTTGTTTAAATATGTTGTTTTGCAACATATGACATACCTGTCACAATTTTCGGCTGCTAAAATATTTAAATTTAATATATCTATTTTATAATGAGTTTGTAGTATTTTAAAAAGTTTTCGTAATATCACAGAGCTTATTTTTCATAATTTCACAATTTTTTTGGACGTTTATTTAATTGTCAGCATTTGTATTCAGTAATCGATAGTTTGAATATCCTTTAAAATTAATTCGGGCTAATTTTATTTAGTACTTGGCATAACTAGACTGTTGTATAGCAAATTGACAACCTATTGTTTGCTTTGCCTAGTTTTTCATTGTCGTGTTTGACTGGAGTGATGGTGTATGTGTTACAATTTTGGATGTCATCCATACGAATGACATCCAAATGGAGCGATCATATATGGCCACCTTTAGAGCATAAGGTATAATGGATTTAGTTTTATTATTATTTATGCGGTGTGACATGAGGTTTTAAGATGCCTAATTAATTTTTAGTTTCATTGGTTCCATGCTGCTGTTGTCATTATCCCAGGCACATAAACATTGCAAAATCAGGTTTATGAAACTTATTTAATAGGAACAACAGTTTATTTTACTGACCGTGGTTTGAACAGCAGCCAAAATTTGTACACACGTTCCTTGGTCAATATTACTGACAAATATTTGCTCTTTATAGCCACAAAATATATATTAATAGAGTGAAGTACATATAAATACGGAAATTTCCGCACAAGTCATTGTGGGAAAAAAATGTATTGTTACCTGTTGATATTTATGGTAGCTGTTTTTCAGACATCTTTTTTCGAGAGAAAAAAACTGATTTTTTTTATCCATAATGATGTGTAAAGAAGAAGTACTGGCTTATTAATGTTCAGCGAACACGTAGACATAAAAAAATTTGCGAAAGGAGTGCGTGACTGAAGTGCATAATAATCGGCAACTCACAATTTTCCAAATATAAAGGTTTTTAATTGCTTGCTCCTTCCCATGGTACATATAAGTCATTAGCTATTTTCGCAGATTTTTAATCACATCATTAGTTCTAAAAATTTGAAAATCCCGTCCAAATTTGCTGTCATAGTTTTAAAGCGGTTCCCATTCAAATAAAGAGACACACACAGCTTGCTTACAGCCTTATAATAATATATATATATATATAGATTGTTTGGAAACAAAGGCGCTGAGAGCGGATATATTAGACATTGGGATAGGAGAAAAACCACCGCTTACCAAAGATGAGGGCTCCAGCGGTGTTAAGATAGCTCCAATTTTCCTCTCTCCTCCGACCTTTGCCCCTTACCTGCCATCATTTCCCACAAAACCATCGCTCACCAGAGCTTTCTCTTTTTGTACTTAGATCTAGTGCAATAATTTTTTTTTTTTTCTCCCGTGTGTTTTATATTATTATATTTTTTCCGTGTGTAGTATTTTGCGTGGGGAATAATTTTTTATGGGGTCACATATAGATCGTTTTCAGTAGATTCCACCCCCCCCCCTCCCCGGGTTTCCTTGGTTTGTTTTATGCCAGTGACCTTATGACCGCAACCGCGTTTCTACTGTGCAGTCTAATTATCATTTTCGGGCTTAGGTCCTCCCACCCCCGCCTCCCGCCATGTTGTTTCTCCCCCCTCCCTCTCCACCCCGATCAGCCGACCATGTGCACCCCGTGTGGTCTCCTCAGTTGGCTGCTAGCTTCCGCGGGGCAGCCACCTCATCCTACAACCTGATGAAGAGCTAAGCTCGAAAATTTGTATTATGTTTGTGTTTGTGTGTTTTTTCGTGTTTTGACGCCGCTGGAGCCCTCATCTTTGGTAAGCGGTGGTTTTTCTCCTATCCCAATGTCTAATATATACATATATATATATAAGATTATAATCTAAAGATCTCAGTAGACATGAATTTACAATTAAGATATACCACAAATCAAAACATATTTTTATTTACAAATCTTTATTAAAGCAAAGAGGAAGAAAAAAAATTCCAAAAAGCTAGAACAGTTTACCCTCTGAGTAATCACTGAAAATTCATTCTTCTTTAAAATTTTCAAACTCAGGTAAACAATGCTCAGTTTCTCTATTCCTCACTTTTTACCACAACATGAAAAATTACATAAAAATTTAAAGTGATAACTTACAACATTGTAATTATCTTCATATAATGAGTTTCCAAGTCCAAATACAGCATACTTCATATTTCTTAAAAGTCCCTTTGACAACCGAAAATCGTTAACTGCTTCCTCCAACCATGTGTAGAACCAGGATCCTCCTCCTGGAGGAGGTTTTCCCTCATTATGAGTAGGCAATATGAAGATGGATAAGATACGTCCAGTGCACTGAAAACAGGCAATTTAATAACATCAATAAAGTCAAATGGCTTGTTCAACAGTTCAAATTTAAAATGAAATTATGACTGCATGTGGTGGCAGTGATAGGGTATGAAACCACTGCAGGCTTATTAAGGTAGCTAATTAAATGACAGTCAGTTGATGATTTCATTGTTAAAGGATTATAATTAATTAAAAAATAGTAAACTGGTTCTTTGACATGATTCTCAATGATAACTGATTAAATTTTTTTAACAGAGAATAAAAAAAATACTCTATCACAATTTCATTTGTTTTTGCTCTTTTAAAACCATCACTGCAATAAAAAAATTGTAAAATTCTTATAAGAAATCTTTTTTTTTTTTTTTTACTTATTGCTTTATGCCTCGTCGACGGCTAAGGTCATTAAAGGCTGGATGGGACTGGGGACAAGGTACGGGAAGGAATTTGGCCATGGCCGTTTTGAAGGAAGTATTCCGGCATTCACCTGAAGTTATTTGGGGAAACCAGCAAAACCCAAATCTGGATGCCGGGATGGGGATTCGAACCCACGTCATTATAAGCTCAACATTGTGATACCATTAGAATGGCATGAGGGATGGGACTTTACTACCAAAATGGACTGTAAAAAAACAGCAAAATGAAGTGAGAATTATTCAAGTTTTTGTCTCAACTGACATACACAAAACCACACAAAATTCATAACTCAACTGGTTTTTGAACCTTGGTACATCATAAAATTCCAATTCAACATATTTGCAGAGGAAATTATACAAGAACAGACAGAAACAATTATTTGCTGCAAACAGCAGGAAGGTGTAGATTCATAAACTCATGAAAACAATAAGCACTGAATTTTGTAAGCAAAAATATTTTGTAGGAAAAACAAAATGGGCAATGGATGGAAGAGAGAAATTACAGGTGAACTGCTGTATAATTGTTAAGTGCATGATTGGGATACGATTGAAACTAGGCACTAAAAGGGGAAAGCAATGAAAAAAGAGAATTCACCTGAAATAAGTAACAAGAAAAGTTACTAATATTTGAAAGATTTTTACTATAATCAGCAATGGCACCTACTGAAGCAAATAAAATAGAATGGTGGGTTACTGAGAAGAGGTAGGGTGTGTTAAGAGGAGATGTTGGAGGAGGACCACCAAGTAATATCAAGGACTCGGTATGAACTGATACCTTAAAATACACTGTCTAGGAATGCCTGTTGTTAGCAGGGAGGAATCAGACTGTATAATCAGTGATGTAGGTATTGACGATACTAGTGTTATATTTGGTAGCATGTCATATATATATATATTGAACATTGGATAGGATAAAAAACCACCGCTTACCAAAGAAGGGGATTCCAGCGGCGTTGGTACACGAAAGAAACACGAACACACAAAGAATAAAATTTTCGAGCATGGCTCTTCCTCAGTAGAAGTGAGATGGCTGCACGCAAGCGCTGCTGGCAGCTATATATATATATATATATATATATATATATATATATATGGTATAATTTGAATATTAAAAAAAAAAGGTGTCAGACCAAGTGCAAACTTAAGTCGAAGAGTTGGGTTTCTGCATTTTTTTTTTTTTTTTTTTTTTTTTTTTTTTTTTAAAATCAAAACTTGATGTGACTGACATTAAAATCAGTTGATACTGAAAGCTTAGGCAGTCACTGTATATATTATCTTGATTCTCTGTGTGGAGCAGCATCAATTTATTTAAAAAACAAATGTTTCTGCCATTGTGCTGTGGCTTGCATCACAAAACTGCTAAATCAATTGCCACTATCGCCTTATATAGTAGCAGCAAGTGAATGTGCAAGTTAACCATCCGCAGCTACGTCATGGACGTCACCGCACCCAGCGTAGGCGGTAGGATGGAGCCGTTCATCTTGGGTTTTCCTGAGCAGGTATGGCTAAATATGGTCAAGTTGCAACCCACTGTCAAGATTAATGTTGTTCGGCCGTTTCTGCATTTCCAACAATTCTCTTATATGGCAAAACCACCATCTGCTCTCAATGACTACAACGCTGGTCTCGTAAAATAAAACCGAATGCCCACTATCGGCTGAATGTAGAACTACAGCAGACTTGCTTGCGTCATTATTCAAATGCCAGATACGCTCATTGAGCCTCTTCTTTATGGTGCGTCCCGTTTCCCCAATGTATACCTCGCCGCAACTATAGGGAATTACATACACTACTGGTGTTTGCAAATGTTCCCTCTTTATCTTTAATGCTAGTAAGGATGCTGGTTAATTTCCTAGGGGGCCTTGTATATGGGGCAGATGTTCTTTTTATCAGGCGACCAATCTAATCCATCACTCCTCAGATGTACAGCAGGATGGCCACTGCCTTGTCAGGTGGTTTGTTGCAATCAAGTCCTCACGATTGTACCGCCGGATCATGTTTTGAAAACACAATATTTCGATGACTAGTTCCGTTGTCTTCATCAGGTTCGGAGGCATCTGAACTGGTCAGTTGACTGTCACATACTGAAATAGCTAGGAGGCTGCACCTCCTTAGATAACAGATGGCTCTTTCCGTGGCCCGCGCCTAGCGGCTGGCTGCCAGTGGACGTAGCTACAGTTCTTCGTTGTGACCTGCGGAAGCTAATATTGAGCCATGTATGGTGGTCACCATTCTCTTTGCGGAGAGTTTCCAAGGCTTGTTTCCATGCCTCACTAAGACATAGCCAACTATCTCTGATGAACGTATCAGCCAATTGAATTTCAATCGCTTCTTTGACTATTGAATCACAAAAATATGAGGTTCTAGCCAATATCGTAATGTTGTTGAAATCTAGCCTGAGGCCATGGTCATACACGTGCTTGTTGATCCCTAACTTGCCGAATTGTCATAGGCGGATATAGCATTTGTGTTCTTCACACCACTTATGTACAGTGCAGATAGTTTGGCCAATGTAACTCTTTCCACACTCACACAGGATGGTGTAAATTCTGGGAACTCTGAAGCCAAGATCATCCTTAACTGAGCGGAGGTAGGCCTGTATTTTAGCTGGTGGTTGGTAGAAAATTTTTATTCCATGCTGTGCGAGAATACTGCCAGTTTTCCCCACGGTGTTTGCGGAAAATGATAGAAAAGTGGTGGCCTCAGGTGTTTCTTCCTGTTTAACTGGATTTTTTTTCAGGCTTGCGAGCATTTGAATTTCTTATCTGCCTCTCGGTGTAACCGTTCCATTTGAAGGTACTTCTTAGATGTTCCAATACCTGTGGTAGGCTGTCTTTGTCAGAAATCAGCCATAGCCCTGTGTAAAATTGTATTTAGAACAGTGTCACACAGCACAGGATAATGAAAACTTGTGCCACCCCTACGTGTGGGTTGATTTTCTGTATACCTTATGCCCTAGCATTCCATCCAGCTTTCTTTCAATTAGGATGTCGAGGAAATATAGACGGGCGGCTTTGCCAGTTCCATTGTAAACTTTATGCTGGGATGAATTCTGTTTAGATTTTCCAAGAACTCATTTAAAGCCTTGATACCATGGGGCTATACAAAAAACGTTTGATCAATATACCGGAAAAATCATATTGGCTTGAGAACGACACTATCCAGAGTTTTTTTGTTTGAAATACTCCATGTATAAGTTGGAGACTACAGGAGAAAGTGGCAATCCCCGTCCACGTGTTCATAATATTCCCCTAAGTAAGTAAAATACGTGGATGTCATTACATGCTTGGAAAGTGTCACAATGACTGGTTCAAATCGGTGGCATATCTGTTCCAGCATGTACTTCAATGGGACGCAGGTGAATAATGAAATGACATCGAAGCTAACCATTATGTCTGAGTCCTTCAGTTCCATGTTCTTGATGATCTTGACAAATTTGGTGGAATTCTTGACATAGTGGTCACAATGGCCAACAAAAGGTCTCAAACAATGGATCAGACATTTTGCCAGTGGGCAAGTCAGAGCTTCAATATTGCTGATGATTGGTCGCAATTGTACACTTTCTTTGTATATTTTTGGCAAACCACATAGCTGAGGTGGTTTGGCAGCACAAGATCTGAGTTGCTTGTTGGTCTCTGCAGAAAATTTGGCTTTCTTCAATAAAGCCATAGTCTTCCTCTCAATTCTGTTGGTAGGATCGTGTCTAGACTGT
Organism: Vandiemenella viatica; assembly: GCA_031002005.1. Taxonomy (NCBI): domain Eukaryota; kingdom Metazoa; phylum Arthropoda; class Insecta; order Orthoptera; family Morabidae; genus Vandiemenella; species Vandiemenella viatica. The sequence goes on along the minus strand of JARYHS010013630.1, from coordinate 193,297,507 downwards.
GATAGGAAGGATCATCAAGGATGTCCCTCATCTTCTCCTCGTACTGTTCTGCCATAAGTAGTACCACAGCATTTCCCTTGTCCACTGATAAAATAACAACTTCATTGTTCTGACACAAGGCATGAAGCACTTCAACACTCCTTTCTAGTTATATTGGTCTTTTGCTTTAACCAAGACTCTGCAGGTCTCTCTGAGGACCTCCTCCGCTGTCTCCCCTGGGAGGGTGCGAACAGCCTGTTCTATCTCAAGAGTTGGCACACGACTTGGCACCGGAGCGAAGTTAAGGCCTTTGGATAAGACAGAAATGGTGGCGTCCTCAAGTTGCATTCCGGCCAGGTTCACCACTGTGCGACACATCAGGACATTCCCTGATATGCCGAGTTCCAGTCAGTGGGTTGTATTAAGACAAATGTCTAACTGATGTTCTCTCCTGCTCCAGATTTTCTTGAGCAGATGTAGCAGCGTCTACCCAGTCCCGCGAATCAGATGCATTTTGGTGGACAAGTTTAACTGGCACTCCAACAAAAATACTGCATTACAATTGAGCTCACACCGGAGGTAATGAATGCATTCCCTAAGAAGTGCAAAACTTCCGGGCTGGGGCGATTTCTGGCAAAGACAGCCTACCTCAGGAATTGGAACATCTCAGAACTTCCTTCAGGTGGAATGGTTACACTGAGAGGCAGGTAAGTAAGGCAACTGATTGCAAGCCAGAGAAAAATCCAGTTCAACAGGAAGAAACGCCTAAGGACACCACTTTTCTGCCATTCGCCATAAACACTTCAGGGAAAATTGGCATAATTATCGCACGGCATGGAATAAAATGTTTCTACCGACCACTAGCTAAAATACGGGACTACCTACGCTCAGTTAAGAATGATCTTAGCCTCAGAGTACCCGTAATTTACAACATCCCGTGCAACTGTGAAAAGAGTTACGACAGCCAAACTATCCGCATTGTACAAAGGAATACAAACGTTAAATCCGCCTAGGACGATACAGCAAGTCAGCAATCACCGAGGATATGTACAACCATGGCCTCAAGGTAGACTTCAATAACATTATGATATGACATCATATTTTTGGGATTCAGTAGTCAAAGAAGCGATTGAAATTCAATTATCTGATACGTTCAACAGAGATAGTGGGCTATGGCTTAGTGAGGCATGAAAAGCAGCCTTGGGAACTCTCCGCAGAGAGTTTGGTATGTCTGTACAGCAACCGCCATAGATGGCTCAATATTAGCTTCAGTGGGTTACAATGTAGAACTGTAGCCATGCTCATTGGTAGCCAGCTGCGGCTGTGTAGAGAGCCTTTTGCTATATAAGGAGGTGTGGCAACTGAGCTATCTCAATACCTGACGGTAAACCGACCAGTGCAGATGTCTCCAAACCTGATGAAGAAGATAGTGCTAGTCATCGAAATATCATGTTTTTAAAACACAATCCGGCAGTACACCCGTGAAGACTTTGTTGCAAGCTTAAGCCGGGAAAGTCTCTGTTCTTCGATCAGATGGTTTTTTTGTTCTCCACCAATGATGCTGCAGTGTGAGACAAAGTGGAACCCTCAAGGCTTTATTACAAGCAGCTACGCTGTAGCCATTGGCCAGAAATGTCTCCTTTAAATTTCTCTTTTCAGCAGTCGTACTTGCTTCATCCCATACCACGGATGTGGAGAGAGTTAATGTTTTTAAAATTTTGTTTTTGATCACTGGATGATGGTGAGAGTCAGTGTGGAGGTACCATCAGTATGCATTGGTTTCCGGTATACTCGATGGCCCAAGGAGCCAACATCATTTCTTGTAACTACGAGAACATGCAGGAATGAGAGCTGGTTGTAGATTTCAATCTCCATATTAAAACTGATCTTATCATAGGCTCAGTTTAAATGACTGAAGAAGACATGAAGCGACTCTATTCCTTGGGGCCAGATGACAAAGGTGTCATCCACATATCTCAGCCATAGTGACGGTTTGATGGTTTCAAAGAGTATTTATGGATAACCTCTGCTTCAAAAGCTTCCATAAATAGGTTAGTGACTACTGGGGGCAGTGGGTTTTCGGCAGCTCCTTCCTTCTGAAAGGTGGTCATTTTCAAGCAGAACTCAATAAGTGAAACCAATTCCAGTGGCAAGTTAAGTGATTCTAATCGCTCTATGATTATATTAATGACCACATCTACAGGCATGTTGGTATAAAATTACTTGACATTGAAGTTGACAAGAATTTCATTTTCTCCTAGTTGTCTCTGTTAGGAGCTGAGTAAGGAATTTGTATATGTTATCGGTTCATATAACAATTTTTCCCCCCCCCAAATGAGAAGTGTAAATTTGAGCATAAATAGTAGTGTTGGAGGGGGGGTGTACTTAACCCGAAATTCCAATATTTATAAACAATTTTTATACAAAAAACTTATTTTTTATTGAAACATAACATAGCTTTCACAAATTTTTGTGTTTGAATTTGCAATTTTTATTTGCAAATTTTGAAAATTCAGTGGTTGATTTACTCCCTTTAGCTTGAGAAACCTGGATTTTCTTTTTAAATATTTTTAATTAGTCCTCATGACAAAAATTTTACAATTTGTTTGTTTCCAATGTTTTTCTTTGTTTTTTGGTGTGTGTTTTTTTTTTTTTTAATAAGAAATTTCAAAATTTTCAATTAGTACCCTTCAACTTTGGGTGGCTCTCTTTTCCTAAATATATTTTTTCCGTAAATAAATAAAAATAAAAAAATAGAAAGATTTTAGTGACAATGTCATTGTTGCTTCTTTCCAGTAGTACAGGGAATATAATTTGCCCCAAAAAGTATGTAGATAGCATTCTTTCACCCTTTCTAGTACATTAGCTTAGCGTCTGGTACTGAATCAGGTTTGGTCCAAGATGCATTATTATTCACTCAAGATAGGCACAATTCCAGTTACCACTTAGAAAACAGGCGGGTGTAAGTATTATGTACTGATGAAGCAAAGGAAAATCTAACACCAGCAGCAACAGCAAAAATTGAAGTCAGCTTTTGAAACGAAAGCAGCTAAAAACTCTGCAGTCAGCTGTGTTACATTCTGTCTTTCAGTAACTACGTAACTAGGTAACTTGATATGATACAGAATTATCAAACTGAAGAAGACCTTTGGCAGTGTTTGTAGATTTGACTGCGGCACATGGCACAGTCTGGAGAAAGGGATTATCCTGAAATTCCTGCCTCTCGGTTGAATGACATGTTATGCAATTAAATAATTGCAGTTCAGCTAAATGGAAACAGAAGCAAATGCTAAAGATTAAACAACATTCTTCCACAAGCCCTTGCTCCATTACTTTTCAACATCTACAATGCAGATTTTCCATCCACTACTACTAATAAGCTTATATTCGTCGATTCCATAGTCATGACAGCCTAATCTAGACTACAGCTGAATAAATTCTCACAGGTGACCTACTTCAACACATGATGCCTGAAACTTAATGTAAGTAAGACAGAGGTAAACTCTTCTAAACAATAGACAAGCCCAAAATAAAATTCAGAGACTAATTACTGAGTTACAATCTTCACCCAAAGCATTTGAGCTTGGTTCTGGACCGACTGACCTACAAATGACACATCCATAAACATTAAAAACCAAAATAACATTCTTCTCAAACTTTCAGGAATGGGTTGGTGTGCATATGCAACAGGTTTCAGAACATCAGCTTTTGCCTTAATGTACTCACATGCTGAATACTTCAGTCCAGTTTGATTAAATAGCAAACATGTGAAAAAGACCGACATTCAGCTAAACAACAACAGTAAAAATCTACACCTACAGAATGGCTACCTGTATGTTCTAACCCACCAAGTCTTAAAAAAAAAAAGGAATAGCAAAAACATTTAAGAAATCCACAGCATCCAATACATAAGGACCTCACACATCAAACTCAAAATAGATTAGAATGAAGGTATTCAACATAGAAGTTTGATGAGATACTGGTCGAAAATCACTTCAATACGGTACACTGAGTGGACCAGTTACCAGAGATGTAAAGTATCTGAAATACAAGATACTTTTAAGTCATAGATTACAGATATCTGAAATACAAGATACTTTTAAGTCATAGATTTGAGATATCAGATATAAGATACTTTTGGAAATGGTATCTGAAAAACATGATACAAAATACGTATTTTCCAAATACTTTTTATACAATGTATTTTTTTATTATTATTTTGAAATATGTTTGTTCATCTACAATGTACAAGACGTTCTTTAAAATTTTAAATGGGACTTAAGTTAAAACCAGTTCTTCGAACATCTGATCACACATTTTTCTTCGACAAGCTGAGCCTCCACAGGCCAAGCTTCAAGGATCCTGACCCTGTTAAGCAATTCCCTGATTATTTCACCCATCTCCCTATTTGTTTCGTCCTGCCCTGAAATTTTTCTATTCCAATCTGAAAGTTTCCTTTTCTTTAAACAGTGCAGACAATAGCATGGAAGAGCCTCATTTAGTTCCCTTTTTCCCTCTGCCCGGCATTTGCAATGAATCCACTTTTTACATCCACACATTTATGACAGGCACAATGCATTCCAGCCATGTGTAATTTAAAAACGCGATCCTACCAGGAATAACACCAACAGTTATTTACGAATTATTATTATTATTACTATCTATTACTGGCAAGTAGTTAGTTTAATGTTTCAGAATTTATTAAATAACAAACTGCATATTCTAAATGAAACAGCTTGTAATATAGGTAGCAATACATTAACCTCAACAATCGGAGTTCAAACTACAGACTTAATTCGATATTTATATAACAAATTAAAATTGTGAAATAACTTATACCACAATGTTTACTGTACTGTAATATTCTTAATAAACTAACTACCAAGCTTTCAGTTATCTGTAAACCAATAAAACTTGTGATAAAGAAAAGCGACTGTCTTACAACAGTGACGCAAATTTGAAGCTTATTTTTATAGGTAAATATAAATAATTCTCCTTGCTAACAAAAATCCTAACAATTTAGTTAACATTTTAAAGATTTTAAATAAATTTAGTATGTGGTGTAGTAAATCAGAGTTTCGTGAGCAGCCTTTACATAGGCAACCAATGATCACGCAGTCCTTGCCAAATGAAATCTACTGTGGTATATACCCACATAAATAAAATAAAAATTAATATGATTCATTTATTTATTTACTTACATTTCAATACCACTGTCCTCGATTATAATTCAGTAATAATAATTCTATTTTTTCACACCAAACATAATTTGACACGATAAAAATTGGCGCAGAGAAAAGACAAGAGAAAGCGACAGGTGGGTGGGTGTTTGGTTATGGTTTTCATAGCTCGCTACAATGAAAGCAGGCAAAGGTAACTAGACCATACAACTTTGTCCTTTGATAAAGGTTAATGAATTTTACAAATAGGTTTCGTTGATATCTTTTTCTTTATGATGCCATAACATAAAAAAATGCATATTTCCAAAATACAAATATACCAAAAGACAGTATCTAAATACAAGATACAAAATAAAGATTAAGAAAAGTATTTCAGACACAAGATGAAAATATGTATTTTGTATATTGTATCTGTATTTCAAATACTTGTATCTCAAATAACTCGCATCTCTAATAATTACAAACCTGACAAACAGTCACTAATCCAAGCCCCTAGAAGACAGCCTCCTGGATTCAATCTACCTAGAAAAACCTGGACAGAGCTAAATCATGTGAGAACAGATGACATTAGATGGAACTGCTGGATGCACAAGTAGGGAATCCATCTTGTGACTATGGTGACCAGCAGCAAACTATCCACCACATACCCATGGATTCAGTGGTACGATACAGCAACTTCTTGCAGCAACTACAGAAGCAATAGAATGGCTGCAATCTCTTAGAAACATTTATGTCTCGTTCTATCTACTGTAATTCAATATAATTAATATTTTTGTACCTTTGTGCTATACAAAATAAATAAACCAAACTGCGTAGATTATTGATTTTCTAATAGTACTTATTTATTCTCAACAAACTCCTAAGCATACAAAACCACATACTCTTACCTTGCGGAAGAATTACTCGAACACCGTATGCATCTACATATGAGACATTAAACATGCATTTATTCACGAGATCCTGATCAAACAAACATTGGCATATCTAACTGCCTCATGGCGGTAGGAAAAACATATGCATTATGCTCGCAGGCTTACCAACATGATACTGAACATTGAATAAACTATGTCTTCTTCAACTATCTGATATGAAGTTGATCAAATAACTTGATCATGACTTGGTATCAATGATATACTATCAGATTATGAACCTAACTGATTACAGACCAATGAGAAAATTATAAAGTACCAACACAAGAGGCTTCAATTATAAGTCAAAATATATGGAAGCATGATAATTATGAAACTTCAGCAAAGAGAAAGGTGTGCAACTAAATGAAACTAACTACTGTAAGACTAAAAACAGGTTAGGTCTAAATGCCAGGCAGCAGTAGACCAACTTACAACACTTACCTCGCTACATATGAGGATAGATCAAATATAAATGGGCCATTTTAAAATACACATCCGTGGATGGCGTGAGGGGTTTGAAATGATGTGGACAGAAGAGAGGGGTCATTTGGAGGGCAGTAATAACATTGGTGTGCCAAGTGCTTCTTTTTCTCAGCAACAATGACAATGAGTGACAAAGAGATACACCCCGCAGTTGGACAACGTGATAATATTGAATTTCTCGTCAGAGGAAATGCAAATGTGCTAAAATTCGCCTCCGTTTACTCCCACAGTTGGGGGAAGGAATCCTTTCATCGGCTCAAGTAAAACAGTGGTGTAAGGGATTTAAGAAAGTCATTGCTAATCTACCTTACAATGTCTCGGTAGCATTATTTTTGAAGTGGTTAAACAACATCTGGAGCGTGTTGAAAACATTGCCCACCCATACCATCCCCGCACGGACATCTCATCACAGAACACAGAGGCTGTTATCTGGGACTGTAAAGGCGTTCTACTTTTCGATTTTCTTCAAGAACGCCTATCCATTAATGTTACCTGTTATTTTTATTGTCTTAGGAAGTTTGAGTTGCCAGTCTGTCAAAACGGTGTGACATTCTGATCAGAAGTGTTCCACCCTACAACTCAGACTTGTCACCATGTGACTTCCACTGTTTACGCCACTCAAGGAAGCCCTTTGTGAACATTTCACAAAGAATGAGGAGGTGCAACTGTTCTTGTGCAATTGGTTTGATATATGTACCCAAACTTTTTAAGAAACCAGAATTAAAAAATAAAAACTGCCTTAAAAAAAACACTAAAAATTGTAAAATTACTTTATACCTTGCTAAGAAGAAAATAAATCTGAAGAGACCATATTCTAGATTACTATTATTGAAATTTTTACATTAGTCAGTTTGTTTGGCGCCTGTGCCAGCCGTCATATTGCAAGGAATGAATTACAGCACTTTATTTGCTGTTCATGGTGACACGGGGAGTACGAATGAAAATTCCAAATATTTTACAGAATGTAGTGGGGCAGATATTGTTTTTGCGGGAGACAGTTTAGGGGAACAAATTAGGCAGTATTTTAACCTGCATTGGTGGTCAAGGCATATCTCTGGTGCCACATTGTCAGTTGGTAGGTTGTATCATGTGGTAAATGCTTTACACTTACTTACTTACTTCCTCTTCATGGATAGGCCAAAAGCCTGTTCCGACCTCATTCTTCCGACCATCTCTTCCTAGGTCTTCCAATGTCCCTTCTGCCTGTGGGATGGTACTCCAGGGCAAGCTTAGGAAATCTGTCCTTTCTCATCCGTAGGACGTGGTTCTTCCAGTTATCCCTTTTTTGGGTAATTCTATCATTTAGCGGGGAGATATTCAGTTGTTCCCTTATTTCCTCGTTCCTCCTCCTATCATTTAGGGAATACCCTTTTACTGACCTTAAAAATTTCATTTCAGATTATTGAATTTTGCTTTTGTATTGCGTTTTATTTACCCATGATTCGCTGCCATATAGCAGAGTCGGTACGGCCATTGTTTTATAAAACTTGAGTTGAGTCTCCTCTCGTGCTTTACCTTTCAGTGTTCGTCGAATTGTTCCACACATATACTGAAATCGGTGAAGTTTCTTCTTCACCTCGTTATCCTCATTAAAAGATAATTCACATCCGAGATAAGTAAAGCTGGAGACTTGTTCTATTGGCTGATTGTCTACAACTATTTTAACTCTGATAGGGTATTTCCCCTGCCATGCCATAACTTTCGTTTTTGCACGAGACAACTGCAGATAGTAATCTTTGCTGACAATGTTTAGTATATGAATTGCTTTTTGAATTCCATCTTCATTTTCCTGGAGGATAAATTGGTCGTCTGCAAACAACATAGTATTTATGTAAGTGTTGTTGCTTATTTTTATACCAGGATGGACATTTTCTTTCCATTTCCTAACTAAGTCATCTATATATATATTGAAGAGTGTTGGAGACAGGCTACAACCTTGCCGCACTCCCTGGTTAATCTCTATTTCTTCTGTAAGTACATTTCCTAGGTCTAAGACGATTTGTGTCCTTCTATACATACCTTGAATAACTTGTATTAAATGCTGTGGATATCCATTTCTTTGCATTATTTCCCATAGTTTTTGTCTATTTACTTTATCGAACGCTTTTTCATAGTCTATAAAAGCAATGAAAGTCTTTAAATTAAATTCTCTTCTCTTTTCCAGTAGTTGTCTAAGGCAGAATATATTATCTATGCAGGACCTTCCTTTCCTAAACCCACATTGTTCTTCTGATAGGAGAGCATCTGCTATTACTTTTAGCCTGTTATTTATTATTTTTGCATATATTTTGTATCCCGTATTTAATAAACTAATTCCTTTACATTTAGTATAAAATAGGTGTATCATCTGTATGTTTCAGTTTTGTTCAAACATATTTTTAGGATTCATCATAAGTAAGTAGTAACATGATTTTTTATATATTATTGTCATTCCTTATTGTTTTTTTTTTTGTGAAAGGTTTGTTTATATTTAATCCTCACTAATAGCAACAGCATTACATCTGAAAGGCAAGTCAGATATTCAAAATGGTATCATGTCCTTAAATAATGTAAAGTTATTGATGCCAGCTAGACCTTCACCCGATGACATGCGTATGGAATTTGAACTGCAACTCAGCATTTGATGTGCTCTAGACTGTAGACAACACCCAACTCGAATATTTACTCAATAAATTATGTGGAATTAACACCCAAATCCTTACTAATATTCAGACCATTACAAGGTAGCTAGCAGAATTGTTGTATTTGGTTGTAGTTAAGTCTTAAGAGACTGGGGATCATTGATACAAGTCAAGAATATGGCAGAAGGAAGACGTGTTTACAGTCAGAAGCAGTTAGTGAACAAGACATAACTTGCAGTGGTAGAGCTCCCAATAAGAGCTGGTAGCAAATCGGCAAATATTCCTACAGCAGGCAGCAGCACAGAGTGGTTCAGTGGTGTGACAAATATAACTTCACAACTTCACAACTCAGTGAGGCCAGAACATTTAGAGGAACACGAGCTATCATTCCAAGACTACTGAATTTAATAATTCTCAATTTCTGGGATGCGAAGTCCATAGCGTCATGTCGTCTAGTGCTATTTCATTTGGTGAAACTGTTAATTAGTAAACTCAAGGGTTTATTAAATTTGAGGACAGCTTGTGTTTTGATTGTCAACTATTCATAAAAATGAAGATTCTTGGAACAAAACTGCTATTTGTGGTTTACGATGATGTTTGCAACGGTTGTGAAATCTATGAGTAGTTTAAAGAGGAGCTTTTTGGACAACTGTCCAAGAAACAGATAACTGAATTCTGTAAGGAGTAATTGTGAAAGCTGAGGAGACAGTCAGAAGAAGACACTGAACACTTTGTTGATAGAATTAAAAAAGTGAACAACACATATCAAATAGGGATAAAGATTGCAACAGTATATAAAGATGATCAGAGAGCACTTGACACATTTTTTGCTGGCTCAGACAGAAAGATTATGGAGTTATGCTAGTTTACAAAAGCCAAAGACTTTTGCATAAGCCATTGAATATGCTGTGATGTAGAGCCATGGTTGATTACAGATAGGCAGAAGCTAGACAAGTGTTTAATGCTACATGACAGTTGAGATGTTCTGTATGCAACCAAATAAGTCAAAGTGTAAAACTGTTTGAGAAAGCAAAAAATTCACATAGGACTTCAAGATGGCAGAAACAGATTGGGGATTTAACATATTCTAGAGGATTGGGTAGTCAAAGTCATACTGTGGCATTCCCTGTAAAGTATCTGCAGCAGGTTCATGGGAAATTCCTAACTTGCAGAGTTAGCATTCATTGAAAATAGTATAATATGTTGGTTGATACAGGTACTCAAGTTATATTGTTGTCTAAAGGTATTAGTAGAAGCTAGAACTATATATTACTGATTTGGATGGGGGTAAAGATATTAAGAATTTTGGGATGCAGAACGTTATCTTTTAGGAGAAATGAATATGGTCCTGCAGTTTATTTTGTATCTGCATTAAATTCTTTTTATGATGGAATTTTGTGTTTTGATTTTCTGTCTAAATATAATGCAGCCTGGTGAAACACTGTTTTGTGGAAACATGAAAATAAATCTTTCAATGTTATTAGACACAAAATTGTGTGTTCCCATTCAAAGGAGGTACATGTGATCTGAACTATAGCATCAATTTAAACCTAAAGGTCCATAGTATATTAAAAAAATGCTGGAAAAAGTATTAAACCATCAGGAAAAATTATCTATGTCCCAGTAAGATAGTTTTGTGCGCAATGGTCAACACCTTGGATAAGTCTGATCTACTGGATTAAGAGGATTGATGTAAGTGTATATAATTAAAATAAAGAGATGTATACCAGTTATAATGGAAAACTTTAACGAGGAAGAAGTAGATAATCCATCTGGTTTTGAATTGCATGTCATAGTTTTTCGTGAATGAGGGCTAGCTAGCAGTATTTTTGTTCATTTTTGATGAAGCTGAAAGTGAAAGGGAAAAAGAGTGTGCATTGTTCAAGAGAGAAATAATTTTTAAAAAAGATAAGCTGAACCGTTTGTCACACCAAAATCAGGATTGAGTAATTATTTGTAGAACAGTCCCAGCCATGAATATCGTTGAACATACAATTTTAACAGGTAATGCATTACCCCATTTACTAGAAAGTCTATTTGGTCCCATATCACCAAAAGCAACTGACTGAATATTTTACTGATATACAATTCAAACAATTCCTGTACAGTACTTATCATTGTACCAAAAAAGTTCAAATAACGAGAATAGTTTAAGTTTTGTAAATATTATAGAGCATCAAATATTTATCCTTAGTCTTCTATTTCAGAGACTACCTTGGTCTTTGTAAGTATTTTAGCACTGTAGATTTACATTATGGATATCGTCAAAACAAAATCACTGAAGCAGACCTTAAAAAAACAGTTCTTAATGTTGCAAAAAGTCAGTATGATTATACAATAATGCACTTTGGTTTAAAGAAGACACCAAAAATTTTTCAAAGATTTATCAAAAGAGTTTTAAAACCATGAAGAGATATATATATATATATATATATATATATATATATATATAGAGAGAGAGAGACAAATATTTGAACGTTTGTAGAAGCAAATATTTTTTCGTGTTCCTGTTACAATTCCGATCTCAGGATTAATGACAACTGATTTACCCAATGGAAGTAAATTAGCGAACATCTGCTGCTGGTATAAGATAAGTTCTAGACCTGCACAACATGTCTAGCTAATGTCACAGAGCATTTGACTATAAGGATTACCATTTTATTGTAAGAATGGTGTATGATGGATGGATAGGTTGGCTTAGTAAACGAAGGATGTTCGAGAGAGACTACCTAGTGAAGAGATAGGTAGCACTTTTACAGAGCCTTATGCCATATAAAGTAATCAGACGGGGTTTGGCTTTAGGAAATTTATTTTCAGGCACTTTCACTGAATATACAACCATGTATATAACAGGTTATTAGAGAGTTAATTACATCAGACTATGATCAATTTGAATTGGATGGTATGCTTATAACTGTGCTGGCAGGGGGTAGCAGTAACTGGTCAGGTCCTAAGGTCCTGGGCTCACTCCAATTTCATGACTTTGGCACCACTGGGACAATGGCCCAGGATGGCAACGACACTTCAACTGTAACTTCAATCAACTATTCTCCAACTGACCAACAACTGACAACTTCCAATTGACAACTACCAACTGACCGACTGATTGACAACTGACTGGCATGCAACCTGTGTAACCTATACAGCTCGCAATTACCTCTGCATTAATAATACCCATATGATAACATGCTTCAAGCACCTCCTTAGAAGGAGGACCACTGCAGACTACATCCTACAAGGATTCAGATGCCAATGCCATGAATTGCAGTGACCTGCCTTTGATCGTCATAAGATGCTTGGTACCAGTTTCAGAAATACAGTAGTTGAGTCATCATATTTCTACAAAAGGAATACAACCACTATCCAGCTTAGTGCAAGCAGTAGAAGAAATTACAGCCATCACTTGTCTTAAAGAATTACAACCTTTTCTTAGTATTCCTAACTATTACAGAAGATTTGGAAAAAATTTTGCCTTTACACCTAACCCACTAATTAATTTTCTGAGAAAAATTTCAAAACTTGAATGGTCATTTGATTATGATTGAGTAATTAATACTGGGTGCGGCATCTTAATTCCAACAAATTAAACGTTTTAGTTAAATACAGGTTTGGGGCAAAAAAAAAAGGATCATGAAAAAAAAATCCTTTTAGTTGTCAATTGTGTAACTTGTCCACAGTGATTCTGTTCGATATAACCCCCCCCCCCCATTTTTCCCCTCAGCTGCAAGTACCGGTTCCGGCCTTGGCCTGAAACCTCTGAACGCTCTTTGTAAAGTAGGGCTGTCCAAATACTTATTGCTGATTCGAATACAGTGTGTAAAGATTGCACTTTAGGATGGCTGAACCTGTTGGTAACTCTTTCAACTCTCAATTATGCTCCACACATAGAAGTTGGGTTAACGGGGAGCCGGAACCCTCTGGAATGGAACAAGGTCACATTATCCAACAACCAGCTTGGACTAAATATAACATGTGTGCTGGTGCACCTTTCCGCTGAAAAACATATCAGTTACCTGAGGCCATAGTTTCATCACATTCCCCATAACACACACATATGCTTTCTTTCTAACAGTTTGTTTGCCCTTTCTCGCAAAAATTTGTTTGCACTGGGTCACCCTCACTGACACAACACATAGAACATAAAAAGTGGCTGGAAATCTTATCTGGCAGTATTGGAGACATTTTCAGGTTTGTGAGCAAGACAGCGATCATTCTACTAGTTGCACTTGGCACCAACAATTAAAAAAAATAATAATAAAAAAAATCACAAAAGAATTGGATTCAACCAGACGCTTTGTTTTTCAAACAACACAGCAGCAGCTTGCATCGAGCAATTTGCTTTGTTTTTGCAGTCTCAGAAAGCATCTGCCGTATCTATATTGTATCCCACTCTACATTCCAGCACATAGTTCAGTCACTGAAAACTAATAATGACACTGACACAAAACAATGACAAACAGTTGATCCCAAATGCCCAAATAACTGAATTTTATCAGTCGTCGAACATCCGGCATGAATTTTTATATTTGTGGCTCTTTGTAAGGTAACCTAAAAATTTTGTAACTATGTAGCAAAATTTGTTCTCAGAACCACGAGTTAAATTTAATAGTATTGCGTATCATTTTTAAAGTCGGGTACTAAGTTAATAATAATTAGAAATCAGGTTTTTAAAGTTTTGAGAAAGTATTTGTATAAGATAATATTTTCTACTGCGTCTTCTTCAAGCATTCACTTGGAGGAGTTTACAAAAAAAATTCGTAATTAATCGGAGAAGGCAGTTAGAGACTTCAAATTTACTCAGTAATTATTTTTGAATATGTAGAATTAATTAAAGTCTCTTTCAGATTGATAACTTTAATAACTTAGGAAATATCAATTAGTTAGATTCTATTTTGGTTGACGAATTTTATTTCACCCCTTTGAAATTAGGAAACATGGCTTATTTGATATCAAATGAAAGAGCAGTCCATTAAGAGTAAAATAAAAGTTATTTCAATTTCGTAACGGCAAAATGACAAAAGTTATTAACAGGTTTTGGGAATCTTATAAAATGATTTTTTTATGGCTAAACTATCAAACCTACAAAAAAATTTATAAGGATTAAAATTAACGCTTTTTAGAAGATCTAACTACTCTCAAAATATCAGAGTTATAGGAATATTTTAAGTCATCAAGGTCAAGAATCTGATGCAAGTTTACAAGCGTGGGATCTGATATCTGATCAGATTACCATGGGAAACCAGGAAGTCTTTGCGTTCCCACGAACATTTCTATAAATAGCAACCCAGATTTTTCCTCGCCCTCAGTCAGCCAGGTACAGTTAGAGCACTACTATGCTACTGTGAGGTGCAATGTAGGCACCGCTCAGTCATTCAGTGTTCAGTCCGCCAGTCAGATTAAGTGAGAGCGTAGCTATGTTGCTTTGGGTCGCAATGTAGCTGCCGCCAGTATTCCAAATTCAGTTAGAGTGCAACTATGTTCCTTTGTGGTGCGATGTAGATACTGCTCACTCAGTCGAACAGTTTCAGTTAGAGCATTACTATGTAGTTTTGAGGCAGCATTTTACGACATGTGGTGCGTCGGCATACAAGTCGAACTTTAGGAGTGTGTGATGAACTTTTATCTGCTTTCTTGTGTTAATTAATTGGACTTTGAACAATGGGGTTTGGTCTGGCTCAATCGGTTAATCGAATTTGAAATTTTATCTTTGGAAACATTGTCTGATGCCAATTCAGTTTTTTTTTTCTTCTTCTTCTTTGCTAAACTTTGAAGAATATATTTATTATTTACCAGCAATAGACTTGAGAACATTATTATCTATACCCTTTCCTAGCTTGGGGTTTAAATCAAGCAAGGTGACGACCAATTTAATGCAGCAAAGCAAGAGCTGAAGTTATCCACGGTCACAGTTGAGACAGAACGTTATGGTTAACCCCCCATGAACATTTATGTCTCACATCTTCAGTTGTATACCACACTTGTTCCCAACAGCTAGGCGACTTTATGTTAAGTCTGTTTACTAGAATCATGTGGCTTTCATTATAATGGTGAAAAATTAATTAAATACGACTGGGTTTAAGCGTAACACCCAGTATTTTAAAAGAAATCCTCAAAACATACCCAGTTTCAGCATATTAAGATTCTTCTAAACCTTTCATTCCTTTTGGAGTTCCCAGTCTTGTGACTAAGCTCAGCCTTATCCCAGCTAATAGATGGAAATGAAAGACCTGTTGCTTATATATCTGGTCATTTAAATAAACAAAACAAAACAAAAAACAACTACATTGTCACAGAATGTACACTCTTATCAGTTATTTGGAGTGTTACTTTTTTTCATTTCTACCTTTATGGAGGAAAATTCACCACTGTAATATACCATTCCAGTGAATGTTATGATTAAAAGTAAGAGGCTAATGCATTGGACATAAAGAATAAGCAAATTTGAGTGTGATGTTCATAAGCCTGGAAAATTACATGGGAATGCAGATGGATTGAATAGAAAGTTCAAACTGTGGTAGATCAAGATACACCCTCACTAACAGAACTGCAAGCGGATGATGAATGTAGTAAGTGGGGGGAAAATAAATGGTTTGTTTCATGACAATGCATCACATTACCAACTACAGTGATAGATTTCGTTGAAAGGTATTGTGCAGACCAATGATGAAGTTGTACCATAATTTAATTTAATTAGGGTACTGTAAATATAAAATCACTAATCAGAAAATTATCTGGAGTACCACTCATAAAAGAGAAGCTGGAGAATATGTGAAAGTTGTAAACATTGTAATTACAGACGGTGTCTTTGGAAAGCTCTGAAGAAGCTGTATGAATAATCAGAAACAACAAACTCTTTTTCTGTTGATTTAAATTTAATTGGTACTTGTAAGTGCACAAAGCAAGTTATGGTTACATTCTAGGTTTAACGTTAACACCAGCATTATTCCCTCAAGTTTGTAAATTATTGGGTATTGAAAAATTATGAGCTATCAGTTTCCATCCTCAGCAAAATGGCAGAACTGAAAGAATTCACAGAACAACCGGGAAAATGTTGAGCAATTATATAAATAAATCATTTAATTATTGGAAGTTATTGATATCCCAAGCAGTTTCAGTTTACAAGAGTTTATGTTAGTATACAAAATACTTATTTTTAAATTGCTTTCAGTTGAAAGATGGCCATCACCTCTACATCCGTTCAAAACCACAAAATATATAAGTAATACTAAAATAAGTAGCTCATCATTTAAATGGATGACAATATGGTCAGTGCTTTGCAGAATCAATCATCACACACTTTTGTCACAAGCCAAACAGTATAAAAAAGCAGTGTAACAACAAAACATGTTAAACGGAGATCACTACATGGAAGTTATTAGTGCGAATCACATTCATCTTTTCTTTTAACATTTCCACTTTCGAGCGTCATCTAGCGCATCTTCTTCCAGAAGCTGTGCTTATTTTGAAAGCAAGTTTCCATCTGCTAACAGCATGTTAGGCCTGCCATGGTTTTGATGGGGTAATGTATAGTTTATGTGGCAGAAAACCGCTTAAAACCTGCAATTAGGACAGCCAGTACACCACACCTGGGATTTGTACCTGGGGCTATTGTACCTACCAGATCTGGCACTTTTAGCACGCGCAACTACACTGGCAGTTATATACAATCAATAAGTCATAATATATGTAAGGTAGAAACTGTTCTAGCAATTTTGCATTATCAGATTTTTAGCGTAAAGACTTTACAGGAAATGTTATTTGGGCTAACCAATACAGTGTGAAATTGATTTGGAGAAGATTAGGTTTGCTACAAGGTTCTAACAAAAGATTTTCTTAAGCCTTATTTTTAAGGTGTTTAGACTTGATCCATAGTGGTTAGATATTCACAATTGCTCCTTGTACCAAAGAAAGGTTGAATATTTACTATCAATTGTCCAAAGTTAATGTTGGTTTAATGGGTAGTAATTAGAGACTAACCGTTAATGATACTATTGGTACACATGGACCAGTTTTAAAGAGACATTCTATTTCCCTTTTTCCATTTACTGGAGTAGGCTAGTAGATATATAAGATGGAGCAAGAAAAATGTCATCTTGTTGATTAAAGATCATAAATCATTTATAATGCTTAACTAAAATAATCTACAGATATATGAATCCAATGTAATTTATATATATCCTGTAATGACACCAGTGTTAGCAGTTTTGAATCTGTTATCCCTTTCATAAAAGTTTATAGACTCTTGCTAAAGAGAAGTAGTTGCTATTGCCCAAAATAACTTTGCTCAAGTTCATTGTAAATAGATATTTACTTTGTTGACTATCACTTGTATGCATCTCAACAAACCAGTAAATTATAAGTAAGTGGATTAGAAATACTACTAAACATAACAGATTGTCAAATAATTGGAAACAATTTTAGAACACCTTGTAACATAAGAAACGTCTGAGCCATACAGTAATATCTGTGGCCGCCACTGTCAGTAAATGTGTTGTTATCTTTGTGTAAGTACTGAGTCTTTGACCTCCGTCAGGTGAAGATCTGACGCGGGAACATTTTTCGGTCTAATAGTTGAAATTGTGAAAACTTCGGTGAAGTGGATGATGGAGACTTGTATTATGAGGAACCTCACAGTTTTAAAGGGAATGCTGTGTTTTCAAGTGACTGTATAGCGTTAAGAGGATGATAGCGAATGTGGGAGACTATTTTGTAAGTCAACCTCTCTTATCCCACGAATCTGTGGTTTTCGAAGAAGAAGTCCAATTCCTTGTTGATATATTATTTGGTGGTGATACTTTCCGTCGGTGTAGTGGCAGAGGTTAATGAACTAGAATAAAGTTTTTTGAGTAGATGTTCACCCTAAACTGTGTGACTTTCTCATTTAATTATCCCGAAGGAGAACAGTACCTAAACCTGGCGACCGCGGCTTAAAGAACCTTTTATTTAATTAACAATTGTTTGTGTTTAGATAAGTGACTTTTAATTAAAATTAAAATCATTAATCACGCCAGTAGGCTTTCAACATGCAATTAAAACTGTCATATACTATTAGGACTCATTTTATGCAACGTCTTATTTACCAAACTTAACACTTTAAAATAATCATAGTACTAAACTGGAAGAATCAAACTTAACTTACAGTACAGAAATTACAGAAGAAATAGACAAGTACCTTAAGCATCTATTGACACTACCTAAAATGATCAAGTAATTGTGCTCTTAGAAACACAAGTTCTAGGGCTCAATATAAGATTAATGTTGCCTGTGTCAGTGCCTTCTATTGTACATATTTTTATTTTGTTGTTTCTTGAAGTGGTTCAGAAATATTTGGCTTTACGTAGTGTCTCACAACCTGCTACCAACATAAGTGTAACAAATTCAAAGATTCCAGAGGGTAATGTTGCATGAGCAATACGTTTAAAAGATAGGGGAGGGATTTTATACCAGTAAAATTTTCCACTCTGATTCCTGCAAGTTAGGGACAGGCACCAAACATGTGAACAGCTCATGTTATGTGAGTGGACTGGTGTTTCATGATAGCATTCCTATGGTACAAAATCATTGCACATGATGAATGTTCAGAAGCTGTGACATTAAGCAAATACTTCAGCAAGTGATCAAACTGCCGCCAATACTTCAATTATATAATTTTGACAATAATTATACAGATTCAAATTGGTCGGGCATGCTAACATATTGAGAACCATAGTTATTCTTTCCTATTATGTATCTATAAAGGAATGGTAACTGAAGATTTGTTGATGTTGAAATACTAAGAACATTGTTGTAACAACTGTTTTATTTCAAGAAACACATCTCACAACTAAATCCAGGTCAACAACTCAGATCATAAGAATCCATCTTAGCCACATTCAAGAAATGATAAGAATAACTTAAGTCCTTTAGGTGTAAGAAATTAGAAGAAAACATCACAAGTCTTAGGCAAATATCAGCCAAACACATGGAACCACTAGAATTTTGATGTCATAAATTAGATTTAGCAGGCCTTGCACATTGGTTTAACACAATAGGCCTGTTTACACGTACGTGCCAAACTGCAGTTTGGAACAGCATTCGAGAGTGGAAGGTGACTTTGGGTTGAAGCGTACACACCAAAAGAATATGTGTAAATGAAATTTCCTATTATGCAATTTCCTAATGTTTTAGCATGGCACGTGGAATTTCCACCAGGTTAGAAACTTTTTTAGATGCTCCATCCAGTTTTTATACCACTGTAGTTTTGTGAGAGGCAGTTGTAATTATGTGTTATTAACATCTCCCCAAATGAAAACATAACAGAGCAATAACATGTGATGCATTATACAGTTTTTCGATACAGAAAGATATAAAAACACAAAAAGTAAAAATATGGTGTCTAGGTAGTTGATCAATCTGGGAGGACATCTAGAAAATGACCCAGATTTCAAAAATTACTTGTGAATGACTAATTTGACATTTGACTATATTTTATAATCAGGGGCTCCACACATATAATAAAGAAAAGTGCAGTTATCAGGCATACTATATCTGCAGATGAACATTTGGCTGCTACTACTCATCACCAAACGATATGAATTTTAGCTAAAGTTTCTACACTGTATTTATGTAAAATTATACATGAAACATGCCTTGGCTGTTTATACTGCTTTCTTTACAGACAGCATGCTTCCTTCCCTCCCCCCCCCCCCCAAAAAAAGAAAAAAAAAACTTCAGACTCCGTAATATTCCAACATATTGTTTCGCATCTGATGAAATATTGGTTAGAAATTCTGTTGGTTCTTCATGATCTCTGATAAATGTTAAAAGATCGAAATACCGCAGATTAGGCTTACATCTCTCTTCTGCAGAACCACTCCTGTTGTTTGTGCAAATTTTTTTCGGTTTTTTCTAAAGTCTTCTTGTATGCCTACAATTTCTTTGTGATGAAAACACTTTTTATTTTTTCCAGCATTTACCTTACAGAAATCTACTAACTTGAAGTACAAACGATAATCAGAACTTTGATATTAGTCCTATCTCGTACACAATATTTCGGTTTTCACCTTATTCACGTGTTAAGGACCAAGTCATATGGTTCGAGAAGAGAGCACTCGCCGAAGTTTACCATGTGGTTAAATTTGGCATGTGCACAATTCCTGAACTTCATGACTCGGTCCCTAACACATGACTAATGTGTAAAACTGAAATATTGTATATGATTTTGTTCAACTCATATGTTTTTCACTAGTCGCAGCCTTCAACTTTGGTGAATGATGGGTCATTTTCTCTGTCCTTCGTTATTTATACTGCCTAAAAACTACTTCCTTTTTCCTTGATATAAAAGTAAAATTAATGTCACAAGTACACATTCAGGGAGTAGATTTCACTGTGAATGCTGCTTCATATATACACATTAACACCATCTGCAGGAAGTACGACAATGACAACTTGCTTGTAGTTGTTTAATCCTAGGGCTAAGCCTTACATGCAGGATAACAGTCTTTGAAAATGTTAAGAAATGATAGCACATTCCCTATCCACCTATCCAGCCAGACTTTACACTTTCATAGTTCATGCCTGTATTAGAAAATCAAGAACCTTATACAAAACAGCAAGTTTTCAACTGATAAAGTACATTCACAGTAGTGAAATGCCTCAATGGTCCGATCACCACTTATTGTCATCAAGGGATAGAAACATTTGTTTTATGCTACAACAAATTTTTGAACACTATTTGTGATGCTAAAAATAAAGATGTAATTTGGTTTTCAACTATTACAAAAACAAAAGTAATTATGGAAACTCGTTTCCCGATTCATCCTCATACAGGGTGCTGGAAAGGGCAGACATGTACCATAAATAGTGTTCCTAATGGTAAACACAATATTATTTTGTAATTTTAATATAATAACACTTATACTAATCATCGCATTACATAAATGGTAATTCTATGCACGACCATATTTATCACAAAATATTTGATCACAGGCACAATTAGATGCTAAAACTCGAAAACTTTTATTCTGGTGTAAACACCTTCACACTTACCTCTTCCACAAGGTTGTCTTCCAGTTCATAAGCAGCTAAATCTATTAATTTCACATTAACATTTTTTACAGCTTCGATCTTTTTGTAAAGTGCTGTTGCAAGGGCCTGCAAGGTAATTAACTTTAGAAAGATAATTTTTAAAACTTACAGCAAGAAAGTATTGAGACAAAGTATTCAGAAAAAGAAAAATTCTGCAGTTCTAAATTAGATATCAGAAATCAAAATAATTTTCTGATGTGATAAGAAAAAACTTAATAAGGAATTTTACTAATGAGTTTAATGACCATTTCCTGATTAATTATACCAGGAAATCATTACCAATGATATTATAGATAGACACAGTCAGAGCTTTAACAAAATTAAAAAAAAAAACAACTTGCCATTTCAAAAAAAAAAAAAAAAAAAATTTATAATATTAAGATTATTTACATATTATAAATAACAAATATTATGTAATATTACTATCCTTATTAATAACTGAATAAAACAAAAAAGTTTTATATTATTTAGCCACATTCCATTAGATCATCCATTTTTTAAGTACAGATCTGGTTACATCTAAGACTTGCCTTTGAATTTCCTGTTAGGGTTGCATAAAAGATTTTAACATTTTCAACAGGCTCCAAAATGTCATGACAAGGTTTCTGCTTCTTGCTGCAACACTTGCCTTGTTTGTTCTTGCAAATCTTTTTCTTTACTTTTCTGTTTTGTTTTACAAATGATGTAATCTCCATTTCAAGAGGAACTTCATTAGACTTGTTAATATTGTTACACCACAAGGGTTTTAAGTATGCATAAATACAATCTCTTTTTGGTGAAACAGTTAAACCTACTAATATGATGAAAATTAGCAGAAAGGGATAAAACATGGTTCCAATGAGCGGTAGTCCAAACATATTTATCATGTTATGCATTCCTTGTATTACCTGGAAAAAAAGAAAGTTATATGCACTGACTTAAAATCAAGGCCTACTTTTTCAGGTGTGCATGTCTGTGTGTGTATGTGCAATCATGTACCTGTACATCGTGGTGATCTGATACAATCGTGGAATTCCACCACCTCAATCCCAAATCAAATGTGATGATTTCACACATCAACTCCCCATTACAGAGCTAAGTAAACTGGTGCCCATTGAACTGACTGTAATTTATTTTCCTATTATTTATTCTCATGGGAAGAAGTAGTACCAGAATTTTATGTACTAATGCTGAATGTTAGGCCGAGGTTACACAGTGCGAGCTAGCATGCGAATTGGCCTAGTCAGTTACTGCAGCGCAGCTACTCGCTCCGTGTGACCGCATCGTACGAGTTACTGTCACGTGCGAGTCGGTCAGTAGTTACTACAACATTTTTTGATTTTACTCGCCACTCGCCTTCCTCCACCACGCCACCAGCAGTAGCTCGCGTGCGACTCAGACGTCAACTTGCACGGTTTTTGCGAAATGACAGTAGCTCGTAAGCCCGGGACCACACCAGCTGCATTATTCGTTGTTTTTGTTTTTCCAGTAGTGGTTAAAATAAAAAAAAAATGTTGGGTAGATGGACTTCCCAACAAAATATAAATTTTGTGGAGCATTACAAGGCCCAAACCAATTTATGGAATTGTTTTGATCCTGATTATAAGAACAGTAATTTGCGTAAAACCTCGCTTGAACACATTTGCGTGGAATTCGGTTCACAAGACACGAATGAAGCAACAAAAAGGATAAAAAAAATTACGTTCTATGTATAACCAGGAGTTACTGAAAATTGAGAAAAGCAAAAAAAGTGTATGTGGCATTGATGAGATCTATAAACCATCCATCAAATGGTCCAATGCTATAGATAACATTATGAAAATAATTAACCTAAAAGAAAAACAAACAACAAGTAATCTGATAAGTATTTTATTATTATAATGTATTTATATTATAATCACACAATCATATTATTTTGCCAAGTAACCGCTCCCTCGTCAATGAAGTAATTTTTCTCGCATTTTCTCTGCTATTGCTTTCGATCTATTATTGATCAGCGAGCAATGGATGCTTTATAATTCATGAATTTCTGACCTCCACTGCCAAAAATTGATTTGAAAGTTCATGATGTCTTCATAATCTGTCATTCCTGGTGGTGTATAGGTTCTTGATGCAGTGATACGTAACCAGTTGTGTAATGTACATGCACATAAGAAGATCTTTATCGAATGTGCTCTTTAACTTGAACTGGTTTTTCCAACACGCGACAATGAGATGCTTGGATGCCAAACCCATTCTCAACAATTCTTGTTGCTCTGCTCAATCTATAATTATAAATCTTTTCCCTGTTAGTTGGTGTATGTTTTTAGGCTTTAGTAAGTACGGGGATCTTCATCATATAGTTCTTTAAATATTATCTGCGTTGCCTCTTTATTTTGCATCCAATTCTTGACCCATATCGTTCTGTTTTTCTTCTTTTTTGCACAGCACTTTTAGTATTTCACCTCATTTTTGTAACTGCTTTTATAACGTTATGAACTGTGATCAGTCGTGTATTTTGCGACAACATTGTGCGAGACCTATATAGCTACTGTCATGCGAGCACACACGTGCAGTAGCTGTCTAGTTTCACGCCAGCAGCTCGCACTTGTGTGACCGGGCAAGACGAGTCGAGCTACTGTCATGCGAGTGGACAGGAGCAGTAGCTGTCCACTGCCAGGTCAGCAACTCGTACTGTGTAACCTCGCCCTTATTATGTAACATACCACAAGGTTACACACAAAACGTATAATAAATGCATTCTTTGAAATATCCTCCAGCCAAAAATTTCATGCTACTCCTTGACTTTACATGAAACTTATTATGATGTGCCATTTTGCTTCACTAATTAATATATTTACTAGGGAGGGGTGGAAAATAGCCCCAAAATGTGGATAGTTAGGAAATCAAATTAAATGGGGTACACTCATCAAAGAAACCTAATGATATCTTTTTTTTTTCTTTCTTTTTTTTACGTATGGCTTTACGCCTTGTTGAAGTCATTAGAAACGGAAAGGGGCTAAGGACAAGGAACTGGAAGGAATTTGGCCATGGCCTTTAGAAGGAAGCATTCCAGCATTAGCCTAGAATGATTTGGGGAAACCATGGAAAACGCAAATCTGGATGCCCGGATGGGGAATTGAACTGATGCCCTTCCGAATGCAAGGCCAGAGCGTTAACCACTCACCCACCATACTACTTTAGAATGGCTCGATCTATTTAAAATATTCAGCCACAAGATCTGAGTACAATATCCCAATGGAAATTATTCAAGAAGGAACAATCAGGAAAAATGCTGCAAAAACATTTGGCTCCTATTAAATCGACTTTGACTCAAGTAGGAATTGTCCTTTAGGTCCGACAATTTATTGTTTAGGAATACGTGTATAATATAGCTATCAAAGATATATATATACACTGCACTTTACAAAAAAATGCTGTAACATTAAATGGTAAACAATCGTCACCAGCCACATTGCACATCCAATGATAATATGTATTACGTACAATGAAATATATCCACATGTTGCAGTCTCTCTTGATATGAGCAGCATTATTAGTGCCACCTGTGGATAGGTTGAAATGCAGCCAGGACCTGAATCAATGTCATTGGTGGTCGCATATGTGTAAATATGATGTACACTGATCACTTAGGGGAGACGGGCTGGTTGGCGTAGGGGGCAGGTTGGCCATCAGCTTCTAATTTTCTTTGTAGAGTGTGTGGAGGTGCCACCTACTGACCATGTGACCTCCACATTCTCAACTACTTCCCACCAAAACAACAGTGCGAGTTCTCTTAGTTGTGAGGGAAGAACGGGTGATTCTCATAAATTTCATTCGGTATGTAATTTTTCTACACTGTCTTATTTGTTTTCTGTACAACAGGCTGCAAGGAATAGGCTTAACTTGTGTAGTACGTTTGAATCGACGCACTAAGGGCGGTTGTTAAAACATTCATTGTAGTAGTATGGTAGTTATTACAACTGCCACCTTTGTTATAAAATCGTGTTTGGGGCAGGGTGGATATTTGTGTTTAGAGTTGGTTGGCACATAGAGAAAAGAATTCTGATGTATCGATTTTCTGTTATAAATATGAAATGTTTGTAAATTATCTTAAGTGAGAAGTTATATTTAATAACACTGATAGTGGAATTTTGATGTAATAATAATTTATGTTGATAAAATTCTTAAACGTTCATACAAGTTGTACATGTATAAACATCTATATGTTCCAATTCTGTACAGTCTACCGGTATGGAGATAAATAAATAATAATAATAAATAAGTGTAAAGAGAAAAATCTGTTTTATGATTTCAAGTGAGGAGTAGAACCTAACTGAGTTACGCTGACAGAGATGATAGCTTTGAAGAATGTCTACTTTTAAATGACAGTAACACGAATGTGCCAGACCACAGAAACTCCGTGGGTAGGAGATAGGTCTATCTAGCCCAGTTAACATCGCTCCAGTGGGTGTTAATATTAGGCCAAAAGACAAGCTAAAGTAGTCTCAGCTCAAGAATAACTGGTAGTGGTCACCTACGATGGTGCTCAGTGCACAGGAATCGTAGCATCATTGGATAAAACTGATGTTTTAGTTAAAACAATGGTAAAGTGTGGTAAGTTTTGGATGTGGTCTAAAAAAGTAGATAAAATTTGGTGCAAATATGAAAAAAGCTCGTGAAACATAACTAACGAATCAAGTTCAACAAACCTACCTCGTCGACATGAAGCCTTTATGATTTAATTCCAATTATTATGGCCTCTTTTTTTTTTCAGGCTAGCTTTCTGCCTTCTATTTTCTGTGGGTTACAATAAACTATTTTTATTTACTTAAAGCATTTCCACAAGTACCAGGTCTGTTTTCTTTCTTTTCTCTTTCAACACATTTTTTTCAAATGTTTGACGAGGACTGCACCAACTAACCCCATTCTGCGTGCCAACCAACCCTGCGTATGGATTTGGTTGGCCAACCAATACTTGCACTCATACCATTTAATCATCCGATGGTAATAATAATTTACATAAATATAATCTAATAAATGCAGATTACAGTGATATATTCAATACTGGGACTGCACACAGAATCATCTGCAAAGATCAAAATGTTAAAACCTATGTCAACCATTCCCCGTCTCCACTACTGTTTAACATTATGGTGGGTTTTTGAGAAATTTGTGTTGTATTTATGTATCTCATTTCTATAATTGACACATACTGTTAAATCTAAGGAATGTTTGTAAAGACAATTCATTCTTGAATCTAAGTCACATAGCCACCAAATACTCTATTAAGTCAGGTCTTGGAATATTGAAAACTGAATTAGGAAAGAATGTTAGAAAAGCTTATGAGAAAGAAACCAATTTTGCTAACCACTATATCTAAATGAATTGAATACAATTAGGGTTAGGAGGTAATCTTTGCAGATGTGGAAGTGCAGAGCTTGACCTCCATAGAAGCAGAGGTATGACACAAGCGGAGGTGATGACGAACACAATCCACTTCATGTCCATGAATAGCTGATGTTTGTGAGTAACCCACCAATTCACCCATATGTCTTCCAGATCAACCTTGATTTGGTCTGACCATTTATTTTTAGGCATTCCAACGTCCTTTTGATCTCACATAAAAGTAGACCTTTGTTTTTATTTCTTCCTCTAGTTGTGGCTGGATAAGGAATTTTAGGCTACAGTTCTATAATAAAGGTAATACTGTTAGGTGAGAGTGATTGCACGTAGCAGAGTTGGAACGAGGGAGCATTACAACACAGAATCAAACAGTTAGAGGCTATGGAATGTAAGCAAAAGGAGTATCAACACCTCCAAAGTGGAACAGATCGTCAGCAGAATTAGGAGTTAGCAACACGTTGTAACAGCCCTAATACCTGAATTTTGAATAGCATTGTACTGTATGAAGTATTTGTAATTAGCTAAAGTTTGCTTGAAAGTGATTTGATATGTTTGTTTTGTAATTTCTTGTAAATCAGTGTATATAGACTTTGTTTTAGGTAAGAAAATTATTCAAAGGCCATTTAATATGTTTAAGAACCCTAACATGGCGACTGTTGACAGGACGAGAAGTTCTTAAACATCTGTGGGATGTTTATCTTCTAAAAAGAATCTGCAGAAAATTGCGACGAATTATCGGCGATAAGCGAACATAACCTGCGAGAAAATTTCGACCGGCTACGACACGTAGAGGTTATACAGGCGACACGGATTTGACGGCAAGCGGATCTTCTTCGGCCTAAGGCGGAGATTTTCCGTCGGGAATCGGCTGTAATCTTCCGACGACGAGTGGATTTTCTTCGGCCTCAAAATCGTCTTCCTACAGTGAATTGTGAAAAGTGTGGTTAAGTGTTTGAAGTCAGTGTGGTGTTTAATGGTTAAATAAGTGCTTCTAAGTGAAATTTAATGTGATACAAAATTGAGGAATAACTGTAAGTACTGCATTGAATATTCAAGTGATTTCTTTTGCATGTTATTGTGTGGCAGCTTGGAAAGATTTTAATTTTTCTTAATTTTGTTTTTTATGTTGATTTTGCTAATTACTAAAAATGGCTGATAGTCAGAACCTGCAAGCTTTTCTAGAGTCTTTTGTAGCCAAATTTGATAGCAAATTTTCTGAATTTAGAAATGAGTTAAAGAGTGATAATGATAGCAAATTTTCTGAATTCGATAGCAAATTTTCTGAATTTAAAAATGAGTTAAATCTCGATAGGAAATTCTCTGAAATGAATAGTAAGTTTTCTGAAATTGATAATAAATTTGACAGTAAGTTTTCTGAAATTGATAATAAATTTGACAGTAAGTTTTCTGAGTTCAAAAAGGAATTGGATTTTGAGAACAAATTCT
Source organism: Vandiemenella viatica (assembly GCA_031002005.1). NCBI lineage: Eukaryota > Metazoa > Arthropoda > Insecta > Orthoptera > Morabidae > Vandiemenella > Vandiemenella viatica. The sequence goes on along the minus strand of JARYHS010013630.1, from coordinate 193,269,457 downwards.
CTGAGTTGGCTGATTGTTTTGATAAGAAAATCTGTATGCAATTTCAAGGTTTTAGTTCTAAATTTAAGGAGGATGTCAATAATTTAAATTCGAAACTGGAACAAGCTGTTGTAGAGTGTCAGGAGAATTTTGTAAAGGTTAACCAAATTTGTAGAGACACTAAAGATGCATGTGTCGATTTAATTAATGAAGTAGACTGCAAATATAGCAAGGAGATGAAGGGAGTCAGAGAAGAATGTAATATGATGAAGGAGGAATATGTGAGTTTGTTCGAAACCAGTGACAGTAAATCTGCTCAAAGGGTCAACGAGTTGAGACAAGAGGTGGGATTAAATATTAATACATTGGTGCAGCAGCAGAAACAGTTGGAGCAGGGATTAGAAAGCAATGTAAATCAGTTAGAGAAAAGGGTTACTGGGTTGCAGATACAGTTAAGTCAAGCTCCCACACTAGGTAACACAATTGTTAGTGCTGACATTAAGGAAGAATTTGAATTCTATGATGATAGTGGGAGGCTTCACCCTATTGAATTTATAGATAATTTTGAAAGATCAGACTATTTTAATTTGTTACCCGACAATAAGAAAATTGCACTTGTGGGTAAACATCTTAAGTCTTATGCTAGGACATGGGGTGATAGACAAGCTAGGGAAGTGAATGACTACAAGCTGTTTAAAGAAAACTTTTTGAAACATTTTTGGTTGACAAGCAGGCAGATTCAAGAAAAGAGGGAGTTAATGACTGGTAGGCCCTATAAACCTGGTAGGGAAACTCAACATGACTTTTTTCATAAATGTTGGATCCGTTGTAAGTATTTAGACCATCCTTGTGGAGAGGAGGAATTCATTGATTTGATAGGAGCTAGGCTACCTCAGCAAACAAGAAATTTAATTGCCACTTTGGATATAGTAAATGTGGATAGAGTTTCTGAATTGTTGAGACGCTTGGATGCCCAGGAGTCATTCAATGAACAACATTACCACCATCAACACCATAGGAGGGGCAGCAGGAGTCCCCCTAGAAGGGGTAATGGGTCAAGGGATGGTAGATCTAGGGGATGGGTTCGTGATAATTACACAAGGAGGAATGATAATGGGGAAGTGAGAGAACAGAACCCTCAATCTGAAAGGGAAAGGCAGCATGGGGGGCAGGCAAACTAAAGACCACCCCTGTGATGGGCCCCGCAGTGGTGGACAAGAAGGTGGGTCCAGGTACCAACTGCTATAGAGTTAATACCATTTTTATGAATAATCCCAGAGAAGATTTATTGGAAGAGGTGGAGGATAAGGATGAAGTTTTAGATAAAGTTCCCATAGTGCAAATTAATGCTTTTAATAAACAAATAGATGCTCTCATTGACACCGGGTCACAGGTTTCTTGCCTTGCTGAGGGATTATTTATGAAATTGAAAGCACCCATCAAATTGAAGTGTTACCCGTTAGTAGTATGACTGTTATTACTGCTACTGGTTATCGAAGTAAGAGAATTAGGCAGGAAATGTTGATGGAAGGGTGTATGGGGACTGTAAATGTAGAAATACCCATGTATGTAGTCCCTAAGTTGAATGTTAATTGCATTTTAGGCATGGATTGGCTTACAAAAGTAAAGGCTTTGGTAGACTGTGGAGAAGGTAACTTACGGATTAAATTAGACAGTGGGGAATACTGGGTTGATTTTGAGAAGACTGGTTGGAAAGGCATACAAGAAGTAGATCATGTGAGAGTTAAATATAAGGATGCTGGTGTAGCTAGAGTTTGTGATGAACTATTACAACAGATTTGTGTAAATGTGTTAAGGCAGAGTAGTGAGATTAATAGTCTGATTGAAGGTCAGGAGATAAGCGAAGGAAACGTTATTAATTACCCAAACAGTATGAAACTATTACCGTCAGACCAACAAGAAACGCTGAAATGTCTAATTGAAGAATATAGGGACGTATTTTCTGACAAACCAGGTCTGATCAAAAATTATGAGTGCAAGCTTACTGTAAAGTCCGAAGAGCCTTTCTTTATTAAGCCATATCCAATCCCTTTGACCAAAAGAGATGAAGTGAATAAGGAGATAAATCGAATGTTAGAGTGGGGGGTAATAGAGAGGTCAAGGAGTCCTTACAATAATCCCTTGGTTGTGGTAATAAAACCGGACAATTCTGTGCGACTAGTTCTTGATGCTCGCATATTAAACAAGCATTTAGTAACAGAACGGGATCATCCTCCACCTATCAGTGAGTTGTTGCACAGGTTTAAAGGTAAAAGATATATTTCGTCTATCGATCTGACTGCGTCCTATTGGCAAGTCCCGCTTTCGGAAGAGTCCCGGAAATACACTGCCTTTCTATTTGATGGCCGTTGTTATAATTTTCGAGTGTTACCATTTGGGTTAAATATTTCAGTGGCCACCTTTATTCGTGCTTTGGATAGTGTGTTAGGAAAGGAATTGCTTGAACAAGTAGAGATATACGTAGACGATATTCTTATAATGTCAGAAACACTTGAGGAACATTGGGTGCTACTTAGAAAAGTTTTAGAAGCATTGAGAAAGGGGGGTATGACTATTAAGTTAAAGAAATGTACATTTTTGCAAAAAGAGGTTGAATTTTTGGGCCATCGTATTACACTACAGGGGATCTTGCCTAGTAATGATAAAATAAATGCCATTAAGAATTTTCCCCGACCTAGAGATAAGAAACAACTACAGAGTTTCTTTGGATTGTGTGAATACTATAGGAGATTTCTTCAGGGACAAGCCTTAAATAGTCCAGCCTTAAGAGATTTGGTTAAAACAAGTATCAGGTGGGTGTGGTCCTCAGAATGTGAAAGAGATTTTCAAAAAATCAAAGATGACTTATGTAATTCCAATATCCTCTATTATCCAGATTGGGATCTAGATTTTTGCCTTGCCGCAGATAGTTCTGACTACGGTTTAGGAGTACATGTCTTCCAGGAAGTGGAAATCAATGGAGAACCAGATTTTAGGACTATTGCCTGTGCCAGTAGAAAACTACAACCAGCTGAAACTAGATACACAATTACGGAAAGGGAGGCCTTATCTATTTTGTGGGGTTTGACTAAGTTTAGGTACCTACTATTAGGTAGAAAACTTATTGTATATACAGACCATAAGGCTCTTTCATTTTTATTAGAATGTAAGTTAGTCCACAGTCCGTTAACCCATTGGGCATTGGTTCTGCAGGAATATAATTTAGAGATTCGGTATAGACCTGCTAGTAAAAATCAAGTTGCAGATGCTTTGTCACGTCTACCGTTAGGTCTAGATTCCGAAAAGCGATGTCTAGGACCACAGACTGAGGTTAGAATTGCTTATCTAAAAGGAGTACCGTATGAAACTGAGGTTAAGTATTCCTTGAGACAAATCAAAGAGGAACAGGACAAAGATGTAGCTATAGCAGAAGTAAAAACTAATCTTGATAGCCCAGAACACAGAGATAAGCTTCAGAAATATTATACTTTTCATGGGGGAGTATTATTTAGAAGGACTAGTGAAGATGAAGATGGTTGGAAGTTATGGCTTCCAGAAAGTTTGGTTGAAAAAATTGTTTGGCATCACCACTATAGTTATGGGCATTATGGGCCATCCAAGTGTTACCGAGTGTTAAAGGAAGATACATATTTCTATAATATGAGAAGGAAGATTTCCAAGCTATTAAAATCTTGTGTGCCGAAGATCTAAAGCAGATAGTGTTAAACGAGTAGGGAAAATGCAAAATATCATCCCAAGTAGTGTATTGGAATTAGTTTCTGCTGATGTTCTTGGCCCCCTACCCATGTCTCGGGGAGGGGTGACCCAAGTTTTAGTTTTATTTGATGTTTTTTCCAAATTCGTTAAACTTTACCCTGTAAAGAAGTCTACGGCTAAAATTTTGGTTAGAAAAGTGATTGATGAATATTGTCAAAAGGTAGGTAAACCTAAGAGGGTGCTTTCGGACAATGCCCCGCAATTCACTAGTAAAGTTTGGACAGAAAAACTTGAACAAGAAGGGATAGAGGTTATACATACTTCTGCTTATCATCCAGCAAGAAATCCCGTAGAACGCCTAATGAGGGAAATAGGACGTTGGTTTAGGACATATTGTACAGACCAACACAGTAAGTGGGCATGTGAAGTAGAAAATTTTGAAAATGTAATTAACTCTATACCTAGTGATACAACTGAAATACCACCCATTGAGCTGATGTTTAAGAAACCGGCTAACAGATTAATTCGAGAATGTGTTAGTTTTCCAAATAGAAAGAGTTTCAACTATGAGGAAAAGGTGGCTTTAGCTCTTAAAAATTTAAAGGAGAAGGCAACAACGAGAAAGAAAAAGCATGATGAAGGTCAGAAGTGTATAGAATATAAAGTGGGTGATTTGGTGTTAGTTGAAGTTCATAGTAAGTCATCAGCTTTGCGACAAGAAACTCGTAAGTTTAACCGTTTGTTTGAAGGCCCTTTCAGGACAGAGTCTATACCAAGGAAAACTCTTATGAGCTAATAGACCCTGAGAGCGGTAAATGTAAGGGTTCGTATAATGTTAAGCCCTAAAACCCTTTTATGAATAAGTGGACACTTATGAAGTGTGCTACTATATGTGTAAATATCTAATTTTGTAAATAAGTTTGTCAATTGATGCATGTAAATAGTTTGTGTGAGTACTTAAGTTCAGATGCAGATGTAATAATACTGAATGTTTAAGATGTAAACATTTCACTGTATAAAGCAATTTGTGACAGTTTTGTGTAGAAACTTTTGGGGGTTTTCATGATGTTGTGACTTTCTACATTGTGTTGACAAATTATCAGCTGTAAAATGTAAACAGACTGTTGTCATTAACAAGCAGATATCAAGTGTGTAATTTGGTGTGAAAATAATTGTGACTTAAGGTGATGACATTGAACGTTTGTTGTGTAAAAACAGTAACCGAAAAAATGATTGGATCTGAGAAAAGACAATTATTGTAAACAAAATCAGTGTCATGGACTATGTACAGATGTTGTATGAAGAATTGTATTAGTTCATTGTAAAGTCATTATGGTTGATTGATTCTAACCTGTTTGTGTTGGCATTATGTGTACATTCAACCTGCTCAGATTCGTGACGGATTCAATCAATTTTAACTATGTAAAATTAAGTGAATCCTGGGGAGGGGTTGTAACAGCCCTAATACCTGAATTTTGAATAGCATTGTACTGTATGAAGTATTTGTAATTAGCTAAAGTTTGCTTGAAAGTGATTTGATATGTTTGTTTTGTAATTTCTTGTAAATCAGTGTATATAGACTTTGTTTTAGGTAAGAAAATTATTCAAAGGCCATTTAATATGTTTAAGAACCCTAACAACGTCACTTGGAAATAGCTGGTAGGATAAGAAGGACTCTAACTGGCCCAGGGGACTCCCTCCTACGGATGTTAGGGAGGGGAGAATGAGACAAAACTGGACTGCAGGGGCTGAGGAGAGGTCATCTGTCTTCCAGGTGTGTCTGCAGGATCGTCATTGAGCTAGTCAAGTAGCAAGGAAGGAGCTAGTCATCAACGGCGACATGAGATGTAGCAAGGAGACTTCACAGTCAGAACGCAGGTGGGAGTAATGCAAGGATCTATAAGCAATGTAGTCAGCAAGGATTTAAGTCAGAGGAAGGAATGATAGTCTGGATGATTATAGAAAGAGCTAGGAGAGGCCTTGATGTACCTGAGTAATGTAATAAAGCATATATATGTACATATCTCACTGAGAGTTTTATTCATAGTGCTAGTCCTCACATGACAGAGTGGTTACCCACAAATATACATCCTTCTCGGGAGGTGCAAGGCGAACAAAAAGAAAAAACTTTGTTCGTCCACCACACTCTAACCTATGGACATGTCCATACAATTTCAGGTGTGATCAGTGTTAGAATTTTGACACACTTATGTTTATACCATCTTGTGATTTCATTCATTCCTTACTTCATCTTTCAGTATTCTCTGAAGCATGGAACACCAAACTAGATTTCAGATGCTTGAACTACTCTGATCTCATCTGAATAGTACCAAAGTCAGTAGTAGTAGTCAGTTTCAAACAGTGTTTGTTTGCTCTTTCTCAGCTCTTTTTTTTTAATGCTACAATAGAATTTTGACTTGGTTATAGAAGACTGCTGCTTTATTGGTTCTGGTGTCGTATTAACTCACAGAGTATTGACCAGATATTTGAACCGGTCAACATTTTGAAGCTGTTGACAGTACAGGTAAATGTTCACCTTAGAAGTACTTGTACCTGTAGCCACGACCACTGTTTTACTCTGGCTGATGTCTAGTCAACATTCCTCAAACGGCTTGTTCCAAGCCTCCAGTTTCTCCTGCACTCTCCTATAACACATTATGACATCATCAGCTAAGCCTAGGCCTTTTGTTTCTTTAGCATGAATACCTTTGAATTTCTTCAAGCAGTCATCAATCACAGGAATGAAAAGCAGAGGTGACAAAGAACTTATTACGGCCCTCTGACCCAAACCTTTAATGAAATGTTTTTTGAAGAATTATGTGTAGCAAGCTGGGAGTTGATTAATTAGAGATTTGTACATATTTTTTGTGATTAATTGTGAATTTGTGTATATTTGCTATGTAAATGAACATTGTTTTATGGCGATAAATTGTGTAAATGCTATGTAATGCGTTCAAGGACAGTATTATGCAATATTAAAGTTCGTAATTGTATGTATTGTTGTGAGTTACAACATTTGGAGAACAATTTTTGATTTTTTGAACTGGTTTATGTTGATACTTTGGTGTGTAAATGCATGTAAACAGTATTTACTTTCATTTCAAGATGTTTTCTAATGATTGTGAGTGATTTTGTACAATTTGTAATTATTTTTGTAAGGATTTGTTATTGTTAGAATTCGAGAAACATTGGGCAGAAGTCTTTGAATAATTCTGTAATTTTCTGTAACGTATATATAAACGAATGGCAGAGGCAAGCTAGTTAGTTGACAGTTAGTTGAAAGTTGAGTGGTCAGTCGGTAGTTTATTAATATCTTTGGATCGAGAAGATGCCTTGTCATGTAATGTTATTATAGAGCAACACGGATAGTAAACTTAAGTTAAAACTGATATGTCGGAGTTGTTATTACTAGCAACCAAATACCTATCTACTATCAATAGCTGTCTATTAATACATATACTTTTGTGGTTTCATACATTTTAATCTTTGTGAATAAGTATCCTTGTACCTTTCTTCTATCTGGGTATTCCTAAATTTTGGCTCTTGTAATGACATAGGCCTTTTCAACATCAATAAAGATCATGACGATTTATTAAAAAATAAACTTCAAATCGCCATAAGAATATTTTTTATCACAAATTCAACAGTGTCTATTTCCAGATATTACTGCCAGATAGATATTTTTTTCGGTCTCATCTTTCAATATTAAAGCAAAACATGAAGATTTCACAAAGGAATTAATTACATTAGATACCTAATAAAACAATCTTTGACAATAGTGGGGTTTGTGGCTTAACTACACCAAGTGTCAAGCACAATGTCACACCAACATGTCATCACACTCCCAACCCTCTTCCCACTGCTCTTACTTTACATGCAAGTTAAAACTTGCTATTAATCGCTAACACCGTGTAATTCACTGTTACTCATTTCAGGACTATAAAAGAAATAAAAGAAAAAATTGGTACCGTATGTTAGCAAAGTCACAATATGCCAAATTCTGTATAGAGAAATAAAATAAGCTCTATATATAATGAGACTAAGAAAGAATAGGAAAATTCAACCCAAAACTTAACATAGATGATGGTGGATGGAATTTATGAAAACAAATAAGACAAACACATATAACACTGTGGTGATTTGGTATGTCAGTTGCATACAGGGAGGTGATAATTTTTGCAGTTATGAGAGTCTGTTACCGATTGTTAGGCTTGCGGGTTCTACTACGTCCAGAAATTATAACACGGTTCACTTTAAAGCTAACTCTTGTTTTACTCACACAACACATACAAGTTTCCCATCACCACCACCATTAGTTACATTATTTAATTTGATAATGGATAAGGCACATCATACTTCTTCTCTTACAATTGCACATTCTGATCACGCTTCAGTCAGACACTCCATTCAGACTACTAATCCTACCAGCACACAGTTCTCCACGAAACACTTGTCAAAAATAGTAAAAGGACAGCATAAAATTGTTTTCTGTCCACTTTATACTTAATAAGATGGAAGCATGGCTTGTGTTACTATTGAATACTCCACACTATAACTGCTTCCGTCTCTCGCAACCACCAGCTTAGGACTACTTACAACAACCACATTACTACAATGTGCACTTCCGCGTTCAACAATGCTTTGTGGAACAACTGAGGCTTAACAAATAATTAATCTTATTTATTTCTCCGATTATCTCATACTTCAAAAATATTTAATTAGTCATCAATATAATCAAAATGCATTAAATATACAACCTCTTATCTACAGTGGCGTAGCTAGGTCAACAAGGGCCCCGGTGCAAAAAAATTATTTTGGGCCTTCAGGCCAGATGGGCGACCTTTTTTTTGCATTGGGTTGCTGGTAAGGGCCTCCTGAGCTGAGGATGGGGCCCTTGAGTTGTGCTTAGGGGCCCCCCTGAGCAGTGAGAAGGCACTTAGTGAGTGGCTTCCTGTGTCTCAGGGGCCCCCTTAGACGAATGTAGAGCTAAAAAAAAAGGTCGCGGTTGGCCATGAAGGCTCGTGGGCCTCTGAACTGCGCTTGGGGGCCCCCTGAGCATAGGGGCCCCGGTGCACTGCACCGCCTAGCCCCATAGTAGCTACGCCCCTGCTTATCTACTCTTTCTGCATATTGCTGACCAAATACTGTCTCATCTCAACCCCCGTGTTTATATTTGCTTCTTGAAAACTACGGTGCACAATAGTAGAGATAAATCCACCAAATTAAAGGGACAGTTTGATACTCTAATAACATCTTACAAACGTGCAAAGAAAACTTACATACGCATACAAAATCAGTCTCTTATCTTCAAACTGTAAAGCTTGGTGGTGATTGACTAATAATTACAGCTTCAATTACATCAAATATATACATCATAAGTCTTCCTTACAAACTATCATATACAAAGTGACATCCTAAACAATGTCCAAAATCAATAAAAGTTCAATGGCATTCAAAATATCAAAAAATCACCTAAAGTTCAATGTTGTGTTATGACACCACATGAAAAAGAAACTAAAATAGCAAAGCAGCAATCTTCTTAGCATGGTTAACAGGATTAGCTAATACATGTTATCAATACATTCAGTAGAATGACACATTTATGATACAGAAAACTTGGAAATAAACCATTTCCAGGACAATACTGTGTGGCATAACCCCCCTTTCAAATAAACACTAAGGGATGAGAGATAAAAATCTTTGATTTTCAAAACCTATTTCATAACTTTGATAGTTAGAACTGAAGCCATAACTTGATGTTTGATTGTTCAAGTTTGATGGTAAAATAATTGTATTAAGTGAATATCAGAATGTGTTTTAAATAATGAAGTCTTTGGGTGTCATATTTCATAGTACTTAGTGATTATACATTTGTTCTCTATGCAATGTATGAATGATTTTCATACATTTGAGTACGGGAGGCACAATAGCCCCAAAGTAACTTAATTCTGATTTAGTGTTCAATTGTGGGATTATAAGAATACTTACTACATATCTGAAGGTTACATACTTTTTGTGGTTGGCCTGATTGAACATAATAGCATATGCTACCAGCAGGCCACCCACGAAAAATCTGTAACCTTCAGATATGTAGTGAGTGTTCTTATAATCCCACAATTGAAAACTAAATCAGTATTAAGTTACTTTGGGACTATCTTGCCTCCCATACTCAAATGTATGAAAATCATTTATACATTGCATAGAGAACAAATGTATAATCACTAAGTACTATGAAATATAACACACAAAGACTTCATTATTTAAAACAACTTCTTATATTCACTTAATACAATTATTTAGCCTCAATGGCCTGCAATGAAAATCAGGCTCTCACAAAGCCAAACACTGTACACAAAATCAAATTATGTGGCTTTTGCTTCTAGCACAACATAATGTCTATGCAAGTTACAAATATGACATACGAAACAATGAAGAAAAACATGGTAAGACAGCAAAGAAAGAGTCCCCACGAAGAAGCAACAAGTACTTCTTCGAAGAAAACCAAATAATTTCTTTCTCACTTTCCATCTCACCTTTATTTTGCAGCATAAAGAAAACAACTGTTTTGTAATGTGATTTTCCATAATTACGAAAAGTAAGCGCACTTTGCTTGGTAAACAAAAATAAACATTGTGCATGCCATACACGGAAACACCTTCTCTCTCTCTCTCCCCCCCCCCCTCAGTTGAGGTAAGATGGGAAAAAGTCAGTGTCTTGTGGTATGTTGAATGTTAGTGATTGAGGAGATGGTGTGGCAACAGCATCATTTAAAGGTTTTACCACCTGGAACTTAACCTTTGAAATCAAGTCCTGACAATCTGTTGCAGCAGAGATGGTCTCTACATGTGGAACTGGTATGGCAGATTCATAATATGATGTAACAACGGTATAATAGAAAGGTATTTCCACCTCAACCTTGGCTATACCTGTGGAAACCAAATCCTCAACTGTTTCAGTATCATTTTAAGGCAAAGCCTGGACTATGGCCATGTTTCCACCCGGACCTCGGCTATATCTGTGGGAACCAAATACTCAACTGTTTCAGTATCATTTAAAGGCATAGCTTGGAGTTCAGCCCCATCCACAGGAACCAAGTCCTGATTATCCTGTCAAAGGACTGTGTGTGTTTCTCAACCTTAGCGTTTATATTGTTAGAATATGGCTGAAACATATCCTCAACTTTTTGGCTCATTTTACATTCAAGCTGCTTAATTTGATCAGTTTGAGCCTCCAATCATGAATCTAGCTGTTTGGTTTGCGACTCGATTTTTCTGTCAATTTCTGCGAGTGCTTGTTTGGACTCGCATGTTTGTTTGGCTTGTGCTTCAAATAGTGACTGCATCATATGAATTAATTGTTGGCAATCTACAGATGCAGGTTGTACATAACTGGTATTGAAACTTAATATGTCATCCTCAGAAGATGGCCGAAGAAAGAACTCGGATTAACCACCAGATACCAACTGGTCCGGTGTACTACCCATTAATATCAGATCAGCATTTTGTCTAGTGAGAGGTGCAACATCGGGTTTTTGTACCAGGGATGCATCCTCACCAGGTGAAAATTTGTTTTCCACCTCATCAAGCAAAAATTGTTTTCAGTCATATCAATCAAAAAATTGTTCTCAGCCATACTGAATATGTTAACTATCAAAGTGACCCAAATCTTAATGATAACCCACAAAATAAACTACAAAATTAAACTCAGATGATACAGCAACCCAGCTTTTTCTGAGAATGTAGCATCAACGAGTACGGAAAACAGAATGTATGGAAAAAATAAACACCTGAACTGGATCTTTAGTTTAAAGCTACTGTTTTCCTTGGAAGCAAATAAGCTGCACATATTCAAATAAAAAGACTTTTAATCTGAAACAGGCATCACCAGTAACTACCAGTGAATCAATGCACAGCAATGCACAAAAAGTGCTGGAGCTAATACTAAGAAACGTGTAACATGTTGTTGCCAACCATTGGGATAGTTATGAAAAACTTTCATTGTTCTGATTAATTCACACAGGACTGTTAATTCAGAAGTCTATTATGATATTTAGCTAAGATTTCCTCCAAAATGAAGAAATGAATATTGTTTTGATCCACTGTAACATTGCTTGTTACGGTTATTTGAATATTAAATTAATTTAATTTGCTTGTGATGGAGCACATGTTCCAGTGACAATTCCCTCAAACATCTGATTATCCCTTTTTTTATTTTAATTATCTTTTATAACTTGAGTGTTAAATTCCTCCATCTAATTTTGCGATTTACAAATTTTAATTTTAAATTCTTTCAGCTTTTTTGGTAAATTATTCAACACTTCACTTGGTAATTTGTTCCAATCCCTGACACCCATATCTACAAAAGAAAGTTTTCCCACTCCCTTATGTATGAAATCGAGTGCAAGCTTGTGGTCATGGTCATCTTTCCACTTCCACACACTATTCCTAATTCTTCGATCGATATCCCACCAACCATCACTACATTACCAGCACTCTTTTCACCCTCCTCCTGTCCTGCAATGACTCCCAATCCAGCTCCTTTATCATATCAGATACTGACTGTATCCTGCAATAATTTCCACAAACAAATCTAGCTACTCTTCTTTGCACGACCTCCAACTCCTGTATTTTATACTCAAAATGTGGTTCCCAAACTACACCACCATATTCAACCAATGGTCTCACCAAAGTTTTGTAACCCAATTCCATTTCTCTGGTAGATCTTCTCATCAACCTCTCCAGTAAACACAGAACTTCATAACCTTTCCCTACCACCTGCCCAACGTACTCTGCCCAGTTGATCTTATTGCCAAACATTATACCAAGATATTTACACTTCAAGCTTTCAACAAGCAATTTTGATCCCACCCCATAATCACAATCTTTAGTTTTTTATCTGTGTACCTCATAAGCTGACCCTTCTTGGAATTTATCTTCATTCCATGCTAACCTGCCCATTTAGATATTCTATCCAGGTCACACTGCAGCTGTTCACAGTCTTCGTGTTTTGCTACTATTATTTACCATTATATCATCTGAAACAATCTAAATTCTGACTGTAAACTATCAACACAATCATCTACTAGAATAATAAACAGCAACAGTCCCAATACACAGCCCAGTGGCATTCCCATATTTACTTAAACCTCTTTTGATAATGTACTTCCTACTCTAACACTTTGCTTTCTAGCTTTTTAAGAATTCATCTACCCAGTACATAACTTTTTCATCCAATCAAATAGTTTCAGTATATTTAAAACCATTTTATGGCTCATTCAGTGGTGTAGCTAATGGAGGGTTAGGCGGTGTCGTGCACCGGGGCCTCTAAGCTCAGAAGGCCCCCACACTCAGCTCAGGGTGTTTCCATACTCAGCTCAGGAGGCCCTCACAAGACTTAGTAGAGCTAAAATAAAAAAGTCACCCATCTGGCCTGAGGGCCCAAAATATATTTTTGCACCGAGGTCCTTGCTAACCTAGTGACGCCAATGGGCTAATTCTGTCAAATACCATAGAAAGATCTAGTGCTACACTAAAACCTTGCCCCCCCCCCCCTTGTCCAATTCATCTGAAATATCTTGCATCTAGCCCACCATCCGAGAATCACATGAATATCCTTACCTAAAGCAATGTTGTCAATCTGCAAACCAGACATTTCTGATATAGTTGCGTATATCATTTTGCTTATCAAACTAATCGGCCTGCAATTTTCAACTCTATTTGCCACCCCTCCTTTATGAACCAGTATTACTATCCCTCCTTTCCATTCCTCTAGCAAGCAGCAAGACTCCAGACACATTTTAATAAAATATTCTAGGTAATGTACAATAATACATCTGTGGTAATTGATCTATACCAGCCCCTTTGGTTTTTTTTTTTTTTTAGCTTTCTGAATTTCTTCATAATTTCCTGAGAATCTATTTCAAATTTTGCACATTCCTCCTCTATACTTATAGGCAGACTCTCCTCTGATTCATTCCCACCCATCACAGGATGATAGTCTCTAGTGACCTCATTAAACCACTTACTAATATCTTTGCAAATTTAAAACCTTCAGCGGCTTCAACTCCGTTCTCTACAATAATCTGAATACATTCCCTTCCCCTCAGTTTTCTAACATAACCATAGAAATTCCTAGATGAATCATTCAGTGATCTTCCTGCACTAATAATATTCTGCATAAGCCCATCTTTTGCTTCTCTCTTTGCTCTTATTAATTGCTTGTTTAGTTGTTTTAGGTATTCCCTACTGCTTTCCTGTCTGTTAATTCTGTGGTGTTTCCACCTCAGTAACCTCTTTAACCTTCTCACCTCCCTATTGTAATATGTAGTTCCGTACTTCTCTTTAATTTTCTGTTTTAGAATAACCATTTCCTCACCCTTTTTATTATCTGCTTAATCTCTTTCCACTTTGCCTCCACTATGTTTGTGCCATCCTTCCATTTGCTGAACCTTTCCCTAAAATCTCTCTCAGTTTGTAAGTAGGGATTTATCTCTTTGCCCCCTTCTAATTTGGCCACTGATTTATCCCCTAATATCTATCAATACTGCACTGTGATCACTTATTCCTTCAGTTACATGACACCCCACAAGATTTTCATCAGGCTTTGATAAAAAGATATCCAACATGTTTGGTCCCCTCATGTTCTGCTCTGCCACTTGTGTAAAACCTCCTTCTCTTACTAAGCTATTTGCAAATCTCTGTACCCTTGTTTTACTAATTTTATTTCCTACTCAGTTGATGCCTGGTAAATTTATATTCCCTCCAACAATGACAATTCTATGCTCACCTATGAACTGTGAATCTGAACTTAGTTTCTTTCCAAGAATCTCATCTTCATCATTCATTATTCCATTAAGGTAAGCAGCCAACACCTCGATTTTGTCTTTACCACCCCAAAAATCTACACCTAGTATCTCATTGTCATGATCTATGAACACTAGAGAACTATAGTAATCTTTGCTAACCAGTATGTAAACCCTTCCACCAATTGCTCCTCTTATCTCTGTGGTACATTCTGTAATCATCAGGGAAAACCTCCTTGTCTAATACCCCTTCCTTTCTACCCTTATAATCACTTCTGGTTCATGTATCTTTATTACATTTCCTCCAGTATCTGTACAATGGAGCAACCGCTAAATGCTATCAGCACTGTAAAAATAACATAAAAATTATCGGTACAGGGATCATTTCAAACTAAACAGTTTCGTCATAGAAATCATGGTTAGGTTGAAATACAGCCTGGACCAAGTGAAAAAAAAATACAAAATTTTGGCAGTGTGGCATCCAACATGCAAATGGCATAAATACAATGTAAGCAATCATTATCTCTGGTTGCTCGTTGCTAAGTAAGACGGCGGGCATCGCTGTATTACAACTCGGATAAATATTGATTGATTGTCAATTTTGTGTGACTTTTTACAACAGACTAGAGCTGAAAAGGCATGAAATCATTACAACAAAGGATTAAATCAACATTTTAAGATACTGTTATTGATTTTTCAACGTTGGCGGCTTCTAATGGCTGTCCATCGCTGTCATATTTCAGCATTTTTAATTAAATTACTGGCAACTTTGCTGCAATGTATGATTGTGAAGAGGACATCTTGATGAAATGACTGATGTAAATTTCAACAGGTTAGTACTAGTTTCTGGAAGGTTACCAAAGTGATGCAGTTCCCATGAATTGTTATCACCTAGCTACTTCCCATTCCTCTTCCTTCATGTATCACTTTTCTCTTTTTCCTCCCTAATATTGCTTCTAAATCTTCCATCAATAATTATTCAAACCTGATCAACAGTAGGGGCCATATGCCTTGTACATGTCCACAATTTAATTCACTTGCCACCTATTCTCAAATGACTTCTAAACTAACTTTTGTTCCAGTTTCTTAGGTATTTTACAGACCAACTTAACAGCCATCCTCCCCACCCCTTCCAACTTCAATATTTGATAGCCATATGGTTGGTCACAATGGAGAGCCTTATACAAATAAGGGTTTAATCCTAGACTGCGATTCCGCCACTGACTGGCGTTGATGTGACGTCATATTGACGTTGTTTTGAGGTATTCGCTGTCGATGTACCAACATAAAGATAATTTATTATTGTGACCGGCCTCAGAAATCCGATAACACATCAAACACTGAACATCTGGTTGTGTTATCGGACATCTGCGGCCACTTACCAGCGGCCGCCTGCATCTGATTCACCTTCGGGATATCAGTTTAGGTTGATATTGTACAGTTTTAAATTATTGTGACCTCGCGTAGCTCGGTCACAATAGCACTAAAAGGAATAAACCTAATTATGTTGGTAGTCGACAGCGAATACGTCAAAACAACGTCACGTCAACGCCGGTCAGTGGCGGAATCGCAGTCTAGGATTAAACCCAAATAAGACCTGGCCATTAACTGGAAATTGATGGTAATAAATGTAGGTCCCATGCCATCCTACAATATTCTAGGCAGTTCTATCATTACCGTGGCGCCAAAATCTGATGATGAATTATTGTAGAACTCGACGAAATAAATCGAAAATAAAGAATAAAATTTTTTGATATCTCGCTTGGTTTTCGAGATATAGCATGTTAAAAATCAGCCATAGGCATAGTTCCTTCTGCTTTTTGATGTTTTTTCTTCTGGTCCAGGCCGTATTTCAACCTAACAACAATAACTAGGAAGAAAATAAAACACCTATAGTGCATTTCCACCGTGTAGATATGATGGGTTTGGTGAAAAAAATTTTTTTGGTCCAGGCCGGATCTCACCCTAACCTCATCACTTTTGAGATACAATATCTCGAGAACTAAGCGAGATATCAAAAAATTTTATTCTTTATTTTCCATTTGTCTCATTTAGTTACGTAAGAATTTATCATCAAATTTGGCTATAGCGAAATTTTTCTTCTGGTCCAGGCCGTATTACAACCTAACTACGTCAATTTTGAGATACGATATCTCGAGAACCAAGCGAGATATCAAAAAATTTTATTCTTTATTTTCGATTTGTTTTGTCGAGTTCTATAAGAATCAATCATCATATTGTGGCGCCACGGTAATGATAGAATCCCCATGTTCTAAGTGTTTCACCAAAGTTTTGTAACATATTTCTCTTATTTCCTCATGAAAAGACAATATTTTGCACCTTTCCCTACAATCTTCCCAATGTCAATTGATATTCCCAGAAATTAGCATTTTATTCCTCCAAACTTCCACTGAAAGCATTATGTCATCTATAAACACCCCCCTAACCTCTAAATGTAGATAATTAAAAATAATTTATTAGAATTAACAGCACCTGTTCTCATTTCCATATCTCAATATTACATTTCTGACTTTGCTTCCTATCTCTAAAAAATTCCTTCGTCCAGCATGTCGAATCTTGCTTTATCCCAATCGTCTTAACCTTTTTCACAATCAATCTATTCCCAACTCTGCCGAATGACCTGGAAAAATCCATTGCCTCAATGTCATTTCGAATTTCCATGTTTATTTCATCAGAAATATCTTGACAATACTTTTCTTAATACATGGTCGTGACTTACAAACCGCTTCTTACAATGGCAAGCATTAATCACAAGGGACTTTCAGCTGATAGTTTACAGGTCAGTCATAAACAATCACTGTAATCCCAAAATTATGTTTGATTTGGATAGTGAAATAAAACAATTACGAACGCATTTACCGCATCTCTTCCCACGTGACTGAAATACACAATTTCAAAAACTATATGCGGTTTATTGCACAAAAGAAATTGTGTGGTTTTACACAAAGACCAGTGCGTTTGTTTGTTTTGTTTTCCTTTTTTACGCTGTAAAGCAAATATCCATTAAGCAGAACTTACCAACACACACAACAGCCTTATTTTTTCATCCTCATTCCCATCCAACTGCTTCATCACAAAATAGGCACGAATTTCAACAAACTCATCATTCGATCACTGTTTGGCCTACGTGCCAAAACCAAACCTCGGCATGAGGAACCGCGTGTGTTTTGCTTTACCATGTTCGCCAACCTTTAAACTGATTCCGAATCCAGCAGAAAATAATTTCCTTTTCCTCTATAAAACATCAATAAAATGAAAAAGTGTGACGTGTAAGAAATGCTCTTCTTCAAAAAGACCTCACAAAAAATGTAGTGTAATGATGCAAAATTAACTCCGAATATACAGTACCTATCCATATATCCCATTGTAAGAAATGGAATCTGTGGAATGTTGAAAGGAATCAATTTATATCAACAAGATAAAAATTACGTAAACTTATACTTCGGCCGTGACAGCATGATAACAATATTAATTTGTAACTATTCTATTTCTGCAGAAACTCTAAGTACTTTGTTGATAGGTTTGACACCCAAGATTCACTTAATGGTTTCTTGAGTTTAATTTTATCTCATGCCAAACATTTAAAAACAGGAGGTTAGTTAGATTTGTTTGTGAAAATTCCCACAAAACACAAACAGTAACTTCTATGATAAACAAGTTCGATTGGGATTCACTGTTTGAAAGAGCAGGGTGAACAGAGTTCCAAGAGTGTTATGAGTCTTGGAAAGGTATTAATGAAAGAATTAAGAAGATTGCATGAAAGGGAAGGGATGGTCATGACAAGCTGGCGCTCGATTTCATAAATAAGAGAGAGCGATATGTGTGTTTGTGTATATACTCCGCGGTCATTGTTAAAAGTCGTAATTTGTTGAGTAGTTCCTTTGTGGCAGTCCTACATTTACAGCAATACACGGTAATTGATGACATTGTGGATGGCGGAGGGTGCTTTGCAGCAAATCTAATTTCCTTTCTGAACATTAGTTTTTAATGACACGAGGGAAGAAGGATTATATACGAACAACAGTGCATCACCTTATTACCAGTGGCGTAGCAAGGGGAGGGGGGCGGTCCGCCACGTTTAGGGATGACACCTGCATCTCGAAAATAGCAATCGAAATTAGTGTGATAAATTTTTTTTTTTTGATAGACTTCTTTTATTCTTTGGTGTTCAAAACAATTCTACTTTTTTTTAATTTGAATATTTGTTTTTATTTTGATGAAGCGCTTTTTCAAAGTGCGATGCAGGGGGCTCTTTCATTAAAATAGAGTATAATTACTGGCAACACTGCTCGTTTACAAAGAAAGCATCGCTCTGTAGCTCTAACAATCACAGGAGGTCGTTGTGCTTGCCGTCCGTCACTGTTGTTTGGTTTGTTAGAGGCGGCGGTATATATTATGTAAGTTTTCTTGTATAAAGCGAGAATGTTTTAAAATTAAAGGATATTTATCTACAATTGCTAAAATCATGGTAATTAGTCAGGTACGTTGTAAATCCTCGAAATTGTTTAAGGATAAATGTGATATTTTCCTCTGAAAATGAAAAAAGCAACCTAGAGTATTATTATTATTATTGTTATTATTACTCCGCGATTCACTAAAAGTGGGTGGCGGAGGGTGCATTACACCAATTTAATGTCGTGATACGCGTAGTCTAGGCTTCCACTTCCATTGTCCGGTCATCAATTAAACTCAGATATTTTAAGCGTGGCATGAAATTCATATTTTTATTATTATTATTTATTTATTTAATTTTTTTTTTTTTTTTTTTTTTTTGCTTATTTAGAATTCTATTAGCTTTCATGCTAAGATTCACATGTGCCTTTGAAGTATTTTCGAGTAATTGTTTAATTTATTATCTTACAGATTCATGTGGGATAAATTTAGTACATTTCGCGTTATCCGACTTACACTACGCGTACCTACCTATTGTCGACAATGTTCCTATACTCGACATGAAGTCGCATCATGTTGGAATTTGTGCAAACAAGATGATTCAGAAAACTGTGAATTAAACTAACAATACTGTCACGTTTCAAGTCAGAACCATCTTACAACTACCATAAAACAAACTGGAGGCGTTACTAGGAGCACCTACAGACTAATCTAGCTGACCCACCTGAAATTGACAACATTGACGTTGCCCTTCAGTCTTTTGAGGCAGCAGTCAAAGATGCAACCGCAGCCTCCACTCCAGTCAGGATACCTAGACCAGTTACCACTCCGCAGCTTCCCCCCACCTCCTGGCTGAAATCCGCCACAAAAACCGGATTGCCAAAGAGTGGAAGCTCACGAGAAATCAGGTGACCAGAAGACTACTAAATCGTTTGCAGAGGGATATTAAAGCTTCCCTGATTCAGCATCGGAACCAAGAGTGGGAAGCAAGAGTCTCTATGCTCCACCCGGATGATGGGTCTCTATGGTTACAAACAAGAAGACTCATCAGGAGAAGGCAGCGGCTCCCCCAATGCACGGCGAAAGAGGCCTAGCCGTCACCCGGAGGAAAAGGCCAACACACTGGCTGATGTCTTTGTGAATAATTTTCGGCCTTCGCAAACAAACGTGGACCCCACCCACCTCACTGCAGTTCATCGACGCCTGAGAGTATATCTCGACGCCGAAGATGACCATCAAATAGACGACATCACCCACATAAAGCACCAGGGCGTGACGAGATCAACAACACTCTCCTCAAGCACCTACCACCAGAGGCCTCTGTCCACCTCGCCGCTATCTTCAAAGCCATCTTGAGAAGTCAGCATTACCCTCAATTGTGGAAACACGCTATAATTGTGGGTATTCACAAGACCGGGAAAGACAAACACCTACCTCAGAACTATAGGCCCATTAGCATGCTCCCAACCATTGGCAAGGTGTTCGAACGGCTACTACTAGAACGCCTGTCTGCATTCATTGATGACGCCAATGTTATCCCAGATCATCAGCTAGGATTTCCATGCGGTCACTCCACCACCCAGCTGCTGATGCGAGTAGCAGAAGCGGTGATAAACGCTTTCAACTTTAAGAATTACAGCGCCATGGTACTCCTCGATATCTACCCAACACTTCGCCTGTATGGCAGAGAAATACCATGGTCCATCACGGCACGCTACCAGGGGGTGACTCTAGACAAGAGGCTGAACTGGTGTAGCCACATCAATGAAGTCCGTCGGAGAGCAAACACCAGGCTCCACACTCTTTACTCTATTCTAAATAAGGACAGCAAGCTAGCACCTTCCAGTAGAGTCAGGATATATACATCGCTCATACGCCCCATTATGGAGTATGCATGTCTTCTGTGGGCATACGCCAGTGACAGGCAAATCAGAAAGCTCCAGGTTATTCAAAATAGGGCCGTAAAGAGAGTCCTCCACCTCCCGTGCTGGTTCCCAACGGATGCACTCCACGAGGTTGCCGGCATACCTAAATTGAAGGACAGATTCCGCCAGCTTGCGGAAACATTTTATAAACATACCAGACAATGCAACAACCCGGCGGTCAACTCGCTTGGACGCTACGTAAATGGCTACGATAGGCATAGAAGACCGTTCAGTCTCCTAACAAACTGACACCCAACAAGAAGACGCACCGAAATTTAAGATAATTGTAACCCCTTTGTGACGTAGGAGGCAATGTCTTCGGACAAATACTCCACCCCCCACCTGCCTGTGACCTAAGGCAGAGTAGGTGCCATGTGTGTGGGTCGTGTTCGTTGAGGGTATCGTCTCTCGTTGGTAATCAGTTTTTGTAGAGCATATGTTTAAAACAGTCGGAACCGCGTATCTTGCTAGCGAAATCGTAACATTAGTAAGCACTTAGATTCTAGGTTCATGTAAGTTTGCTATGCTTTCTACTGATCGAGAATATGCAAATATGATCGCGATGAGATAAATAACCATATTAATCTCTAAGAATTTTCCATAGTAAAGTTAGAGAAGAAGTAAATTTCCAATTACGAGTAACCTCTCTGCCTAATACAGGTACCTAAATTCTTGCGGTTTCCTAAAATCAACGAGGATGTCGAACTTCTGTCCCTCAATAAAATTTAGCTTTAAGCATAAACTGAACGAACATTTTAGCCGTTTACATTTTTATTTATACGCTACAGAGTGGCGCTAGAAATCTATAAATTACACGAAGAAATGGTCTTCGGTGTCAAATTTAGGAGTCTGTAGCTACATATGTCTTATTCGGGTAGTAAAATACTTCACTTGTTAAGTACTTCATGTAAAGACGGCAGATTTCGCAAAGCGTGTTCTTATTTTATCTGACCAGATTTTTTTTTTTATTTACGTTGTTTTTATATTCTATTTATTCATCTTTTTTATGAAAGAATTTAATGTAGGATTGCTTCTCTAACTATACTGTAACGACTTGTTTTAAATTTATAGTGGAATCTTATGGTCACCCCATAGTTACACTGGAGGAAATTAAAAACCCAACACGCTTACAGGAATGGTAGAATTTTAGGAAACTTGGAAGATATGTCCAGGGGCATACCCAGAAGAAAATTATAACAAATGGTAATGGATCAGGGGTTTATTAGCTTTAGATACAGTTGTCGGTGAGAAATGCACCCACCTTGAGCACCAATACATTCCTGGATCCTTGCCGGCATTGAATCAATAAGTGTTCCGGTATCTTCTTGGGGTATGTCTCTCTACGCCTGCATGTATTTTGCAGTCAGTTGCACAATCTGTGCTGATGACCATGTGATCTAATGTGTGTACTCCTGGCAGCCCAGACATGCTCTTTTGGGGACAAATCTGGGGTCCGTGCTGTCAAAATTGTGTTGTAATAGCCACATTATGAGGACGGGAATTATCTTGTTGGAAGATGCGATTTGGATGGTGAACATGTAGGGTATCACAAAAAGATGCAGCACCACGTCCACAATGTGGTGGGTTGTCATTGTGCCTTCAACAACAGCCAACTCAGTCATGCTGTTGAAACTGATTGCCGCCAAAATATGACACCAGTGGCTACACTTTTGTGACGTTCTGAAATCATATCAGGTAAGCCGTTTCTCTGCCATACCTGCGAACATGTAGTCGATTATCACTGTGTAAAAAGTCTGTATATAACATGCACTACGGTCAATCCTGGATATTTCACGATATGAAGCACCCATTTAAAACACGCCTATTCTCCGATCTCTCTCACAGTTAAATATTTGGATGTAAACGGTTGTCACTCTTCTCCATGGCATACTTTTTCAACAAGGACTTGTGGACAACAAGTGTCATGTTACACCACACTGTTCGCCACTTATACGCCAAAAAAACCACACATAAGAATTTACATAGTAAATAGCCCCATAATTCTCATACTATTACATTTAAAACATTAATTTTTTAATGATTTAATACTCTTCATGTGGGGATACATGGGGGCCAAATTTCATTCATTTATCATTGGAATTTTAATTTGCGCCAGTCTGTGTATCAATTGCTAAGTGTAAAGTTCGAGATGTACTTTGCCAATACTGGTCTGTACCGTCACCGCAACGACAACCGACCGAGTGACGGCTTGCCCCCTCGCGTCCACACTTTTCCATAGCTCGCCCATTATCTACCCGGTCTTAAGTTTCCTTTAACGTTTTCAAGCAATAGTTTCAGGGAATCAGTGTTGGGGATGACAGGTAGGTTATAACCCTACTTAATCAAAGAGTACTGTATTTTGCTCAGTTTTGGTGCGAAAGTATATTAAAATACTTTTTAACTGATTCACGTTATCACCTAACTGGTTGATCTTTTATGAACAAAAATAGTATCCTCACGCAGTATTAACAAATCATCACCACACTCTAACATAATGAAAGATTCTAGAGTGTTTCAACGCAATCAGAATGAAATGTCAGTCACTTCGCTCTTGACGTGTTTGTTTTGTTTGAGGTTCTTTTCGATTCACTCAATATTTTTCTTAGTAAAGAACGAGATTGCAACATATTTTAATTTAAATATAGATCGTAAAGATTTTGTACAATAAAAATAATAATTTCACGTTTCAAAGTTCTATTCACAGAGTTTCTTATTGGGAATCTCTCTGTTCACCTATATCGTAGTCACCTATTAACTTGAAAAGGAGACCTACAGATTAACATGGAATTCGAACCACGGAGAGTCTAGAATCGTCGCTTTAACAGATAAAAGTCAATTTTAAGGCCCGCAAAATTTACACTTGATACCGGGATTTGAACCGGGGCTTTCAATACCCAAATCGCACGCAGTAACCATTTGAGTCATCAGACCGAATGTAGGTGTAATGAAAAATAAGTTTTCAAAGATGATAAAATGAACATTTTTTAGATACCATCTATTTTTGCTGTCCAAAAACACGAATCTACTTTTATGTGTTTGAATACATATTTTTCAGTATTTGTAAATTGGTCTGGTGACTGAGATCGTAACGGCGTGTGATTCGGGTGTGGGATGTCCCCGTTACAAATTAGAATCTCGGTTTCAATTTTTGTGGGTCTTAAAATTGATTTTCAACTTTGGCAAAGCTTTGAATATTTTATTGCGAAGATGCTAGGACTCTTACTACGTTTTACGAACATCTGATAAATTTGGAAAAGAGGACGATGAAAAAAAGACACATTTTTAAGGTAAACAATAACATCAAAACAACATTTGGCAGTAAGGGAAGGGAATTTTCCGAACTGTTTCTATGCGCTTCTCCACATCCAGTCGACACTGGTCCGCACCGTCAAAATATAAGCCAATCCAATGCGGCCGGGTGTCGGCCGAGTGTCGGACGACACGACGTGTCCTTTGGACAAACTTTTTTTTTTTTTTTTTTTGTCTATCGACCATTTCACTACCTTTATTATACATTTGATCTTGTACATTAATTTTCCATATATTGATTCTATTAGATAGTATGTTTACCTTATTTTACATGCGTTACCAATTTACAATATTGTCACCATTGTCTTGCTTTACAAACTTGGTTTCACCAGTAGTATTCTTCGTTGAGAGTTGATATTCATGTGATTGTGTATCCGTTTTTAGGTCTCTAGTAGAGTGGTGCTTCTTGTATATTTCTTGTTTCTTCTCCATTTTGTCTTCTCCGGCAGTTGGTTTTGTTTTCTGTGAGCCTGTGGTTTGTCAATGCGCTCTGTTGAGTCGTGTTGAGTATATCGTTATTTGTGTGTCTTGTAAGAATCTTGCTAGTGTCTGGTATATTTCAGTTTGGTTTGTAGATAGCAGGCATTGTATTGATGTAGGGAGGGGTACTTGCATTGCTACTAATTTGCTAATTAGGGTGGCGCGTGGGAGATTATGTTTGCTGCATTTGAAAAAAATATGGTTGAGGTCTGGAGACTTCCTCCCCGTCTGCTTCGCATCGTGGAGAGTCCAATACTTTTATCCTGTGTAGGTGGCTGGGGAAGGCTCCGTGGCCTAACCTCATTCGTATTAATGATGTTGTGAGATGCCTTTTGGATTTAAAGTTCTGAAACCACATGTTCTACAT
Organism: Vandiemenella viatica; assembly: GCA_031002005.1. Lineage (NCBI taxonomy): Eukaryota > Metazoa > Arthropoda > Insecta > Orthoptera > Morabidae > Vandiemenella > Vandiemenella viatica. Next base: position 193,244,466 of record JARYHS010013630.1, on the reverse strand, counting down.
GATTGTTGGTTGGATTGTGGCGTAGTGAGAGCCCTTGTGTAGTGACGATGTTTTCCAGTAGTCTTGTAGATCTTCTTAGGCTTTTTTCTTGACGCGGGGGAGGAAGTCCGTGTAAGGAAGCGCAAGTGCCAGCATCTTCCCCTCCTTGGCTCCCTGTTTGGCTAATGCGTCCGCTCGTTCGTTATAGAGGAGTCCTGCATGTCCTTTGATCCACATGTATCTTGTGTCTGGGGTTTGTGTAGACAGTGTCATTTCAATTAAGTCCATCATCTATTTGTTACTATTGAGGTTCCACTGCGCGTTTTGTAATCTTTATAGGGTGCTTCTTGAGTCGGAGAGGATTAATATTTTTTTAGACTTTTGTTCCATTCCGTATTTTAAGGCTTCTTATTACTCTGCGATTCACTAAAAGTGTTGGCAGAGAGTGTATTGCACCTATCCGAAAGGGTAATAGTTTGGAAGGGATATACGGGATATGGTAGGAGGCGCCCATGGGCTATAGTGAGGAACCATCCCAGCATTCGCATGGAATGATCTGGGAAAACCCAGATCAGGATGGCCGGAGAGCTTTATCGAAATCTACTCCTCGGAAATTAAGTTTATTCGCTCGGTAACTCCTTTCTATTCCATTCCCTAATCGCTCGCGGAAAAAATGAATACAGAAAAGAATCGGTTCGGGCCCTGATTTCTATCTTATTTTCACGGTCATCCGAGATACGAATGTGCTGGTAGCAATATTTCTTTGCTGTCATTCTGAAATATGTCAGTCGTGAATTTTCAATTAGCTTCCGTCGAGACAACCTTCGGTTTCCAGGTCTTCCAACCTAACTCCTTCAGCATCGCACTTACGCTTTCCCTCCAACTATATATACCTGTCACGAATCGGGCGGCCCTTTCTGGACCCTCTCTAATGCCTCCATTAACCCCTTTTGATGGGGACCCCATACAGAACAACAATATTCCAAGTGAGGACGCACTAGTGACTTATATGCAATCGATTTAACTTCAGGAGTGCATTGTTTTAATTACGACCTAGAAATCGGAGCATACGATTTGCTTTCCCAATTACATTCTCGATATGTTCATTCCACGACAAATTATTACGAATTGTTACCCCTAGGTATTTAGCGGAATCCACAGTTCTAAGGACAGTACCATTAATTGTATATTCAGAGCTAAATGGTGTCACCTTTTTACTTATACGCATGACTTGGCACTTTTTAGCGTTTAACTCCAACTGCCAGTCTTTACACCACGCAATTATTTTCATAATATCGTCTTGTAACAAAGCGCAGTCTTCCTGGGTTTTGATTTCACGATAAATAATAGCATCATCGGCAAATAATCTTTTCATCCCCCTTATTATGTCACACAAATCATTAATGTATATGAGAAACAACAGAGGCCCTATCACGCTTCCCTGGGGAACCCCGGACCTCACCTCGGTAAATGATGAACTCTCACCGTCGAGAACTACACACTGTGTTCTGCCTTCAGAAAGTCTGCAACCCAGTCGCATATTTGTCTAGATATGCCGTAGCCACGAAGTTTCCTAAGTAACCTAGTGTGAGGCACAGTGTCGAAAGCTTTTTTAAAATCTAATAGAACTATATCAACCTGGGATTGCCCATCTATAATACGGCACAAGTCGTGAATTAAAAGTGCAAGTTGTGTTTCGCAGCATCGGCCTTTTCTGAATCCATGTTGATTTGGGTTTAAAAGCTCATCTTCATCCAAAAACCGCATGACATTTGAATAGATGATGTGTTCTAAAATCCTACAAAATACTGATGTTAACGAGATCGGTCTATAATTTTGAGGATCATTAACATTCCCATTTTTAAACACTGGACTTACGAAGGCGGTCTTCCATTCGGCTGGTATTTTTCCTTGATCCAAGGAGGCGGTATATAATTTCATCAAATACGGTGCAATTTCCTTTGCGTACCTGGTAGAATCTTGTAGGAATACCGTCTGGTCCGGGAGCCTTATTGGTTTTTACATTCATAAGCAATTTTTATTCCCTCGACATCAAGAACGAGATCATTCATAATTTTGTTGGTACGATTGGCAAATGTCGAATCTCCTCTGAGTTTTCTGTCGTGAAAGCTTTTTTAAATATATTATTCAAGATTTCTGCTTTCTCTACGCTAGTTTCGGATAATTCCCCATTTTCCTTAATCAGTGAAGGCATAACCTTACGAGAGCCTCTTAGTAATTTGACATACGACCAGAACTTTTTTGGATCAGTAATCAGATCTTCGGACAAAGTCCTGGCTTGGAATTCTTTAAACGCATCACGCATTGCCTTACGCACTTCCGCTCGTAACTGGACTAATTTAGCACGATTAGACGAGTCCCCCGATTTCTTTACCATGGCATGTAAACGCCTTTGCTTCCTGAGCAATCGATTCACTTCCCTATTGAACCACGGAAGGTTCTTACTTACCTTAATAAGCTTCTTAGGAACAAATTGATTTAAACCGTTCCATATTATTTCTTTTAACTTAAACCAAAGTTCCTCAACATTTGTTTTAGCGTGTACGTTTCAAAATTTTGTCAAGTGATCAACCATACCCCCATCGTTTGCCTTATCGAAGCAATATACGAGTTTGTCTTTGTCATGCTTCAAATTCATACTAGATTTTAAAGTTACCACAACCGCCTTATGATCACTTATACCGTCTTCTACACAAACTGTATCTACAATATCAGGATTACTTATAAAAAAAGATCCAAAATGGACGAGGAATCTTTATCGCACCGCGTTGGCTCTTGAACCATCTGTTCAAGAGATCTTTCTGCAAATACTTCTAGGAACGTTTCGGTTATTAACCTATCTCTTCCGCCCAACCTGAAAGTGCATGTGTCCCAATTAACGACGGTAGGTTAAAATCACCACCCACGATCAATATATGTCCCTGAAATTTCTTATAAATTTTATTAAGCGACTCTCTGAAGTATTCCGCGTTAGCCAAATCAGAATCCGGAGGTCGATAAAATGACCCGATTATGAACTTTAAATTTTTACCAATTTTTACCTTGACCATAACAACTCGCAAAAATTTTCAGTTTCGGTTACGACAGAACAATTAACGGTTTTGTTAACGGCCACGAACACACCCCCGCCCATTGAGACAGCTCTGTCTTTCCGAAAAACATTGAAATGAGGGCCAAATACTTCGCTAGATTCTACCTCTGGCGTCAACCAGCTCTCAGTTCCTAGTATTATATCGGCATCATTAGTCGCCACTGCGGCATGGAAATCGGCTACTTTCCCTCTAATACTCCGACAAAGGACCATTACCCTTAGCTGCTTTGTATTATTTGTGGAGTCTAAATTCGTATTTTCCCTATTCTGACGGGAAATGGGTGCAGTATTTGGGCTGCGACATTCAACTTATTCGCACCATCACTACCAGAACCAAGATCTAAGTTATCGGCACCTCCTCTTCGATGAACTGAAGGATCCTCGGGCCTCACGGTGTTCCTAAAAAATAATTTACATCAAGATTTCCATATTTTAGCAGCCACCATGGTCGCCATTCCGGTGTGTAGTGGACGCCCGACCTGTCAAATGCGTCCCAGCTGGCAGCTATCATCGGTCGAAGGTCAACGAAGCCCCAGTTGTTTCTGCGACACAGCTCCTGCAAACTACAATTCAAATTAAAAATATTCCACCATACGGCCTCCCCACAGTCGATGCGCGGCACGACACTACAAATGGAAGACTGCAACGATACCGAATTATCCCGTGCGGCTTCATACGCCTTCTTGCCCAATTTGTCCATAGATTTCACTATATCTGCAACAGAAACGCGACACGAGTCATTAGTACCGACGTGCGCAGCTACTCTTAACTGACGGCAATTCGATTCTCTGATTGCTTTCGGAATGGCCTCCATGACACGTGGTACGGTTGCTCCTGGAAGACAAACAGAATGCACGTTAAATGAGGGTCTGCACCGTTCTTCGTGGCTAGTTCTAGAAGCGATTTCTCCAAACGTCGGACGTTGGAGTGCCAATGACCAGTAAAACTTTTCCTGGCATCGCTCGGGGTCTGCGAAAAAATCTTCTCTCTTACTCTTCTGGCCCAACCACACTTGAATCTTCAGCCTCCTGCAACTAAGGATTGCAATCCCGCAGTGTTTTCAATCCCGCGGGATTGGCGCAAAAAGTATTTTAACGTTTATATTTAAAACATAGTTACTTAAAACGTTAATAAATTAAATAATAATTAAATTAATAAATCAATTTTAATGTTAAGTAATAAAAATTAATAGTTAACAATAGTTTAATTGGCAAAATGATATTAAAACATGTTAGCATGTCTTAAGTACATTTCGAGGTTTTACATTTTTGTTTTTTAATCAAAGCCAGTTTTTAAATAAATAATAAAAAATGGAAAATATTCAGTGTTAGGTCATATTATATGCCTTACAATACATCACATGAATTTAAAAACATGTTTTTTTTAGGGACCAAGTTACCAGAGTTTTTTTTGTAAATTCTAAATAAACGTTCTATAACACCGAGAGAAAGCATTCCATTTCACAAAGTGAAGTTAATATACTCTGTAAAGTGTAGACTTGACTCAGAACAAGATCTCATAACTTTTTGTCACTGCACAAGCACAAGACTTGGCTTTTTTCTTTCCTTTTTTTACAAAAATTGTTTTTGTGGGATTCATTATTATATCTCCTGATTCCTTGATTGATCTTAATGTTGATTCAATGTTATTACAGGAAACTACTCACCAACACTTAAACTTTCAAGTATTTCAATTTTACAAATGTGGCGTAAAGACGTTTTAAGAGTGGAAATTATTACATTTTAGTAAGAAAGGAGACTTTCTCGGCGAATGATTGCAGTGAAGTATTCATAGGTTGTATCTCCGGATTTCATTGTATAAACACGAAATTTCACACGTGAGGGAGACGGCGGAGGCAGCCGTCGAAGTATGGTGTTCCTACAACACAATTCGTCGATACACCCGTGAAAACGTCATTATAACTTTTTTTGCCGTAGGTGAAATAATAACAAGGAGAAGAGCCTGAGTGGCGCATGTAAACAGGCGGCTTTCGTCAAAGAAACGCATTGAGGCAGCGGCCAAAACAGCAATAAGTCAAAGGATATATAATTGCCTTTTGATAGCTGCTAAATAAAGAGGTATGCCATTAAGGTTACTATAACATTAGTTTCCTATCAAATTTTCAGCCGCAAAAAAGGAAATTGTCACAATAACGTTATCTGCAAATACAGAAAATGTGAATAATGAAACCGTGAATAAAAAGCTGTAACTTTGTAGTTCAGATAACGTTTGCAAGACATAAAAAATAATTATATAGTTATAAAATCGTACTACATACGCAACATAACTCAAATTAAAGAAATGTGTACTTGAAAATGAATATGTAAAAGTGTATCTATTTACTTACGAATGACGAAGGTTGATAAAAACAAACGTTTGTTCACACTCGCCAAATGCCAACTGAAGGGTACAGGCAAACAGTGCAATACATCCGAGCGAGTCACGCCCTAACACGCGTTTTATCCGCATTTTGCGGATTGAGAATCCGCTTAATATTGTGCGGGATCCGCCAGATTGTCTAATGCTGCGGGATCCCGCGGGATTGCGGGATCCCACTTTGCTGGATTGCAATCCCTACCTGCAACACAGAAAACGCATTCCTTAATGGCAAGATATCATTTTCCCATCTGCTGACTGGGAATTTCGACGCCTTTCTCCGATCCACACGGTGCCAGACGATTTCAGCAACAGGTTCTTGAAAATTCTGACTTGTCGGTTCTGTTACGGTTGGCTGCAGAATTTCTTCAACGCACTGCCGCTCCTCGCCTAAGATGCTCCATACCTGTGCTTGAAGAGATGCCATAGTAGTAAGGATTTCCTTGAGAGCCAGACGCCTACTGGAACACATTGCACAAGCCATGTCCCTTGAAACAGCAAAAAAGCGGAATAAAAAATCTAAAGACAAAAAACGGAGATTGCTGCTAACGGCTGCTAATTCACTACCTAAACAGAAAATTCAAATATAAAGACAAAAGCTAACTAGCACACTTTAAATCAAACACAAAAGTCGGTGACTACGGCTAACGGCAGATCACTACCTAAACAGCAAATATTCAAAGATAACAACAAAAACTAGCACAATTCAAGTCACACACAAAAGTCAGCTACTGCTGCTAAGGCTGCTAAGCACAACTGACTGGATCACTACATACACAAAAAATTCAAAAATAAAAACAAAATCTAGCACACATGAATTAAACACACAAGAATGTCGACGACTGCTGCTAACGGCGGCGGTTGCTCGATGGTTACTTAATGGCGATGATTTCGGCAGTATAAATCGAAGCTTCACAGGGGAGAGCGAAGCAGGCTCCTTGGTTGGTACTGGGGCAGTAGTACGCGCTGCCAACATGGTGTTTGGCCTTGGACCCGTCAGTGTAGATTTGTGTGTAGCCCGGCCAGGTCATTGTTAGAAGCATGGACGCTACTTGATGGTTAAGGTGAGGGAGGAGTATATAGGTGCGGAGGGTTGGAATGGAGCATTCGAACGGTTTCGTGAATTTAGGTAGGGCTGATTCTTTCGTTGTGAGAGGTTCTATGAATCTGAGTTTGTAATGGCTGTAAACTAGAAGCGGGCATCGTGTGGGATCTTTTCCCTTCAAACGGCCCCATTATATTACTTAAGGTTTGAAGTTTCGATCGTAAGATGTGGTGGGAATAAGAGTAACGTTGGAGAAGATATTTGTCTGCCCGGAGCTGGCGTTGAAGATCTAGAGGAAATTCAGCAGTCTCAATCAATAGGGCGTTTGTAGGGGTTGTTCTCATTGCTCCGACGCAGATGCGGAGTGCTCGGAATTGTATCTGGTCTAGCTTGCGTAGAGTTTGCTGAGAGGCGTTGCCGTAGACGATGCTGCCATATTCGAGATGAGGTCTTATTAGTGATCTGTAGAGCTGTAGACAGGTGGGTCTGCTCCCCACCATGTATGTGCGACTGAGCGCAGTATGTTGAGTGCACCGCTGGTTCTAGTTGTTATGTGTTCTACCTGGGGTTTCCAGGAGAGCCTGCTGTCTAATGTTAATCCGAGAAATTTGACTGTTGCGCGGACGGGGAAGGTGCATTGTCCCAGTTGAATTTGTTCTTGCAGGAGAGGATTTTTCCTACGAGTGAACAGTACTGCCGTTGATTTTTGAGGGGCTAGATGTAGGCCATGTTGGTGTAACCATGTTGTGGTTTTTACACAGCTTCCAAGATCCATCTGCGAATCAACTCGAACCATGTGGCGTATTTATAGATGCATAAGTCATCGGCGATTTGTAGGGTTTTGATGTGGAGTCTTAAGATGTTCTCCAGATCGCAGGTGTATATGATGTATAGTAGGGGGCTAAGTATTGAGCCTTGAGGAATACCTTGGTTAACGAGATATGGGCCTATTAGTGAGTTGTTCTTTTCTCGGAGGTATATTGTGCGTTGGTAAAAAGCTAAGTAAATACCGTTAAGAACGAAAGTCGGGATGCCCTTTGCTTAAGTTTTCTCACGAGGGGAGAAAGCTGGACGTTATCGTATGCGCTTGAGATGTCTAGGAATAAACCCATTAAAATCCCTGATTCTTGAATGTTCGTTCAATATCTAAGGTAAGGATGGTTAGGTTGTCTATGGTGCTGCATCCTTTCCGGAATCCGAATTGAGATGTGGGAAGTTGATTGGAATGTTCTAACCACCATTCTATACGGTTTTTCCAAAGTCGTTCGGCGGTTTTGTAGACGCATGATAACAGGGCAATTGGACGGTATGATGTTGGAAGTTTAGGGTCTATTCCAGGTTTTAAAATTGGAACTGTTATTTGCGTTGACCATGCTTCTGGTAGTTTATTTGATGACCATAATTTTTGTATCAGTTGTATCAAATGTATTTTTGCTTTTGGGGAAGTTGTCAAATCATAGCGTAACGTATATGGTCGTATCCGGGAGTGGAGTCGCTGGATGCAGTGAGTGCTTTATCTAGTTCCGCTAGAGAGAAGGGTCTTTCAGATCCTTTGTATGTGTTGACTTGTTCTTCTGAATTGATGATTGTCTCGAAGGGAGGGAGAGAGACAGTTGGCGGCGCTAATATCGTGGCGATTTCTTCTGCTTTGCATGTGATTGTTGCAGTGGGAGATGGTTTTTTTTTTCTTCATTCTTCGTATCCTTGTCCATATTTCGTTCGGTGGCGTGTTCTTCGAGATTCTGTTGCAATAGGTTTTCCAGCTGTTTAGTTTCTGTTGCTTGAGGAAGCATTTAACCTGTGCGTTTAGTCTTTCATATTCGTTGTGAGTCTCCCAGGTGGGTTGTTGTTTGTACTTTCTAACTGCTAATTTTCTTTTAGCTATCAGTTTTGGAACACTCCGCGTTCCACCACGGGCAGGCTATTGAAGCCTTCCTAGTATATATGTGACGTTCCTGGATAGTTAAAGTTGCGGCGTAGGTAATTAGGGAAATGAAGGAGTCATAATTTTCAATTTGTGAAGCGTTTTGTGTGCAGGTGTGGAGTTGAGCGTCTATGATTTGGGCATAATGGCACCAGTTGGCTTTGCTAATGTTCCATTTGCTGGTTGGGTAGATTAGTTTTGGTCCTCTTGCCATAAGATGTGAAATGGTGATGGTGAGATGGTCTGATCCGAGAATATATGGGATGGTGCTCCATTGAAAGTCTGTGGATATGTGGGGTGATGCCAACGTCAAGTCCACCGCTGATGGTCGGAGGCCTGGTCTTAAAATTTGGGTGGGCGTGCAGTCATTTAGGGGGATCAAGTGGTATTCGTCTAGTAGTTCTTTAATTTCTTTTCCCGATTGCTCTTCGTATTCGCATCCCCACGTGGTGCTGTGAGCATTGAAGTCTCCACAGAGCATCTATGGAGGTTCAAGCTGTTTGAAGATTTTTTTATTTTTTTTTAACAGTTTAACGTCCCTTTTTAACAACGTGGTCTTTAGAGACGGGAAAGGATGGGGGCAAGGAATGGGAAGGAATTCGGCCATGGCCTTTTGAAGGAAACATCCCGGCATTCACCTGGAGTGATTTGGGGAAACCATGGAAAACCCAAATCTGGATGCCCGGACGGGGATTCGAACCGCCGTCCTCCCGAATGCGAGGCCAGAACGCTATCCGTTACACCACCACGCTCGGTCTGTTTGAAGAGATTATGCCATTCATGTGGCGCTATTTTGCTTCTTGGGGGTCGGTATAGTGAGATTATTGTGAGTTTATTCTCTGGGAGCGCCACTTGCACTGCAACAGCTTCTTGGTACGGTACGTTGGTTAGGTCTAGGTCTATCGCTCTGAAGTCTAGGGTGGTTTTGATTAGAAGGGCCACTCCACCATAGCAATCTGTTCGATCTTTTTTTTATGACCGAATACCCCGAAAGTATGCTGAGCCAGGTTTCACTGAGTGCGGCTATAGATATTTGCTGGGTGGCTAGTTCTTTTTGTAGGGTTTCTTTATTTGTCGAAACAGATCGGATGTTCCACTGAAGAATTTTAAATACCTCCATTTACTGAGAAGAGATTTGCTATTAATTGGCGGATGGTCCCAGTTGAGAGTGTTTGGCCAGGCGAGTTGAGTACTTCTGTGATAATGTGCACTATTAGCCGGAGGAGCTGGTCGAATAAGGTCTCGTGGCTTGGGGTGGGAGATACGTTGTGATACTGAGGTGGATAGGGATTATGAATCGTGGAATAATCTGTCTTTGAGTTAGAATATTTGATATCTGTTGGTGAGGGGGGGGGGCGGTAGATGTATCGCCGCCGTAGGAGTGGACGATATTCTGTCGGCTGTAGGTTGCTTAGGTTGGGGGTGGGGGTTTTGGATAGGTATAGGGTAGCCTGACTACGTTGATCAGCTGCTTGCATCGAAAGATTTCTATTTTGAGGTGGGCTGGGTAGCCATGTGGTCTTCTGAGTAAGGAGCGGAAATTCCTCGTCCCTCTGTGATGTTGGGTTGGTTATAACTTTCTGTGCGTAGCTATGGATTGTTGGGGCGATGGTTGTATGCGTTCCCAAGACGTTGTTGGCTACGTTGTATTTTACTTGTTTTTGGTGCTGCAACGCTGGACAGAGTTTGTCCGAAGCGAAGTGTGGTTTGGACAAACTTCGATCGAGTGAGCGCCAACAGTAAGAAACGTGTCGATCGTTGACGGTGCGGAGCAGTATCGGGCAAGTGAGGTCCGATCTTCAGAGAGGTTAAAATTAATCTAAAACCATTTTCGATCAGCGCTGAGCAACACGTGCCTTAAATCTAACCATATTGACTATTGAACATGAAGTAACTCAAATTGTTAATTTTGAAGATTTGAATTACGAGTTTGCTGCTGTTGAAGCTAGAAAGAAGAGATTGTGAAAGCAATTGTTTTAGTTTATTTGTTTATCTTTTAAATACTGATAATATTACAATCTTTTGACAAACTATTATTTTTAATAACAATAAATGTTTATTTAACATCATCTTTGCTTATGTTTACCTGTTATTGCAAAGGCAAAATTACAGCGTGCTCGTGTTTAGTATACCATAATCTTTGCTTATGTTTACCTGTTAATGCAAATGCAAAATTACAGCGTGCTCGTGTTTAGTTTACGATCATCTTTGCTTATGTTTACCTGTTAATGCAAAGGCAAAATTACAGCGTGCTCGTGTTTAGTTTACGATCATCTTTGCTTATGTTTACCTGTTAATGCAAAGGCAAAATTACAGCGTGCTCGTGTTTAGTTTACGATCATCTTTGCTTATGTTTACCTGTTAATGCAAAGGCAAAATTACAGCGTGCTCGTGTTTAGTAGCACTGTAATTTTCATCTGCAGATGTGAAATATTACTTCTGAAACTGTGCCTCACCACCGGTATGAGCATACTTCCTGCAGTATTGATTGTAAGTAAAATATTTGAGTTTAACTTCATTACAAAATAATTAAATTTCTCTTATTCATCGCAAATAATTTTCAACATTATAGGATGCACAAATGCGCTATAATTTACATCTGCAGATGTGAAGTAAATGCAAACCATCTGATGATGGGCAACTTTGCCCGAAACCGGTAATGGTGTAATAAACATATTTACAATTGTGACTGGTTGCTGTTTTCTTTATCATTAATTTTGTTTATTTAACTATTTTTTATTAATATCATATTTTACACTTACAAGATGATATATTTTACATAACGTTGAATTTTTAGTTTTCAAGGGGTGACACCATCGATATCCGCCCCGGGTGTCACCCACGACAGCTACGCCACTGCTTATTACCCTAATAATATCGCGCCTATCATTAGTGATCAAATAAGTTGGTGGCCAAAGTATTTCACCGCAATAGCAAATCAAGAAGGATGTTCACATATTTGCAAATAAATTCGATCAGATTCTATGTTGCCAGTCTGCAAGACAATTCCATCCTAATTTCAGCATCGTACTATAACAAACGGCCACATAGCTAATAGTCGATCCCTTGTGACGTGGATTCCACACAAACGACAGTAGTCAAGGTGAGGACGCATGAAAGTTTTATACACTACCTCCTTCGTGAATGCATTATCGTTTTTTTAAAAATTGACTAATGATCGCAGTCTAGAAATCAGTTTCCCTACACCCAAACTTGCATGCTGATCTTACTTCATATTGCTTTAATTTAATCCAATTTAATTGTAGTAGAGCATACACTCCGGTGGCAATAACTTAATTGCTTTGGTGTGTTTTCAACAGAAATAGGTATTACTAGATGACCCGTGCAAAAACTTCGCGAATGCAATCTATAGTAATGTTGGAGGTTTGTAATAGGATGAAAGAAGAACCTCCACATTTGTTTCAGTTATTTATTTGTTTAGTGTAATAGGTATATATCAATAGTCGAAAGCAGTGAAGCAGTTTATTTAATATCTCTGTGACATTTGCTACTGCTATCTAGTGGCAATGCTGGGAACTGTTTCACATGTGCGACTTTCACAATTATCACTTTTGCCATTTTTGGGTCGAATTCCGAAAAATTACTTTCTTAAATTATGATGTTACCACAGCGGAGACCTTAATCTTTAAAATTATACCTCAAATATCTATATCGGTTAAATATCAGAGGAGATAAATGGCTCGTGACACAAAAACGCGATGCTAACATATTGACACTTTTGCCCTTTAAGAGTCGTATTAGAAAAAATTCCTTTCTTAATATAATATTATGACGTCGCCAAAGTGGTGAGGCCCGGTCAAACAGAGCGCGGTCTGCCCGCGCGGGCAGGACGCGGTGGTCTGACGGCAGTCCGCCGAAGTTATAGTGCACGAACAGAGCGCGGGCAGCTGAAGGGCGTACCAGTGTAGAAGCAATCGTGGACGAAGGAAAGGGTAGTTCATTTTTATTTATTTGTGTCTGTCCCCTCCTTATTAACGTGTCCAGCAGTTCATCCGACGAAGAAGAATTGCTTCTTCTGCTCGCTTTAAATAGTTAAAGGCGATAAAGTCAGTTCACGAAACTATCCTGCCGCCTAAACCATTACCTGATACAGACACTCCCAGTCCTCATGCATTTTTAGGCGATGGAAGATTCAAACTATAAACTTATTTAATGCGCCCTTTTCCAAAAACTATAGTTGTAAATGATGAAGGGGAAAACAAATTCAACAAACATCTTTGTAGAGTACGACGTGTAGTAGAAAATACCTTTGAAAATTTAGCTCAGACGTGGCGTGTATATATATATATATATATATATATATATTTGGCCCGTAGAGTTGAATGTAGATAGCGCAGTCCACGCTGTCAAAGCTACTTGTTGCCTTCACAATTTCGTAAGAAGTTACACAAAACAGTTCACTGAAATTGAACTACAAGGTGACACAATAATAACAAATCAACATGCCAATGCTTTCTCAACCGCAAGTCGATTGAGAGAAAGATCAACTGATGCTGCCTATGCAGTACGAATCCATTTTCTAAATTACTTCAACAACGAAAATTTATTTTAATTTTATGATAATTATACTAATATATTATTACATCTATGGGTTATGGAAAATAAAAGATGCTGTATAAAATAAATAAATGTATACTTTCTTGTCTGGTTGGGCTTTTCAGCTATTTCATTCCACGTTTTTGCTTTCTTGGCATGTTTTTGCACTCGGGAATGCCGAGACTCTTATAAAAATGATCATTCTCGAACGTACTGAATCAGACTTTCTGACTCGTCCACCATTGCCCGCCGCGGATACTGGGAATTCACAACCTAACCGCCGCGGACTGGGCTTCCGCCGCGCGGTAGGCCGCGCTCTGTTTGACTAGGCTGATGCAATACTATATACCACAGATTCCGCGCGGACTGTATGGATCATGGAGGAAAGAAATATATGGAGACGACGCAGGGGACCTTCACCACCCATTGAAGTGACGCTGGGCGGAGGAGGAATGGGAAGGCGTGGTCGCCATATTACCTATCCATATAGACATGAGGAATATATACAAAAACCTCAAGGGGACTCTAGGATAAACGTGACGCCGCTATCTGGTGATGGATTATTATGTAACTCGGTGAGACAAATAAAAAATGAAGAATAAAAGTTTTTGATATCCTGCTTAGTTTTCGAGATATTCTGTCTCAAATGTGAGATGATTGTCGTTGAAATTTAGAAGAAAAAATTGGTCGAAGTCAAATTTGATGATGGATTCTTACACAACGAAAAAAAAAAAACGAAAATAAAGGATAAAATTTTTCAATATCTTGCTTAGTTTTCGGGATATACTGTCTCCAAATTGAGGGGAATGGGTTGGGATGCGGCCTGGACCAAAAATTAATTCTGCCAAAGCCACAATGAATTACTTGGTCTACATGCAGAATTGATATTTCAGTTTTATTACTACCACTTGTGGTAAGGTTGAAATGCGGCCTAGATCAGAATAAAAACAGTTATCTTGTTACCATACATCATAAACATAATTGGAATATCTGGAAGTAGTTTACATCGCGATACACGTTTTGTCTTTAACATGGTTCTCATGAAATTACTAACAATAATAGATAAATTCTTTGTCCCTTATGGAACTACAAAACCATTCTGGTACAGACTCCATTTAGGCCTAACCACAATCTCCATTAAATTGCCGTTAGAGGATCAAACTATGTAGACACACCCCCACACACGTATTTGAATCGTAAACTGCATTTGGGGTAGCAACATTGTTTGCTTCATCAAGATTCGTAGATTTCATAGCATAATTTAACTCATTTAATTTCATCATACACTGTCAGTATAAAATACAACGTGACAAAGGAGGCGCAATACTAAATTCACTGAATCGCGACGTAAAAATCACCCCTTTAAATTTCATTTTCAACACTCGTTAAACAGTAATGCTAGTCTATTATGTGCAAAATAGCAGGGTATGCTGATTTTCTACACTACACCAACAAAAATTTGAGAACAAAGTCATCCTTCTGGGAGCTATGACTAAATATTTATAGACAGGCACCAAACTTGCCAATACCTACTCCACACTTCAAGAACAATACTTACAATGCAACTTGCTTATGAAATGATATTCCAGAATCTTTACTATCTGGCCTATTTGTGTAATCGTATGCAGCACAAGATGGCATTATAAAAAACTTAGAGACATTTGAAAATGAAATAATTACAGTATCAAACGCAATGTGAACATAGAAAAAGTACGGATACGTAATATGGCCGCCGCGCATGCGCAGTATCAGCCGAGAGTTTAGAGGCAGCGTCACAGAATAAGCGGTATTTTGTCTCCAGATATTTCTTTCCTCGATGGTATGGATATTAATCTATGCCTGCCCAAAATAAAGTTCGAAGTAAAAAAGGAGTTTGGGTGTCGTCAACGAAAATAATATTAATGCCAGTCGATCAAAACAAAACAGAGGCACGTTAGGACTATCTTTGGTATGCCTTCAAGTTGATTAGGCTGTATGGATATTAATCTATGATATTAATCTATCCTTGCCCACAAAAAAAGATTGAAAAAAAGGGTTTGCGTGTGATCAACGAAAATAATATTACTGACTTACGTGTCATCATTACTTCCTCTGAGCGTGGCATTTTTTTAGTTGCTTTTAAATTTTCGCTTCTCTCGAAAACCAATTTTGTGTGTTTTCATTTATACCCAAGCCGCCTATAAGATGCGGGCGCAGCAATTTGGGTCGAAGAACTCGAAAAGCTACAAACCAAGCTTATTTTCAATCTAATCGGACTGCACAGCAACGTGAAGAGCAAAATGAAATTGAAAGGAATAGGATAGTACAATCACGTGCAACGCGTCGTTTTCATGCTGTTATCAGTGTTTCACGAGCGGCTTTCAGTTACGATTTCTCAATTGACTACAGTTGCTACCAATGCGTTGCTACTGGATCTAGGAAGTTTGCCCACATTTTAAGGCACTGAAATACAAAAATGAAGTAAATGGATTTAGTTGCGCAAATGGCAACATGAAATTAGTGCCATTGGTTCCGCCACCAGAGCCATTGTACTCATTAGTTTCAGGAACTGGAACGGATTCCATACATTTCCTTCCAAACATACAAAAATATAACAACTGCTTCCAAATGATTTCCTTTGGGGCAGCAACAATTTCATGCTACCGTTTAAAGTAACACGACTTACTTTGTATATTTCTTTTTAAGTTTTTGTATACAAATTATAACTTTTCTGTTTCATTTGCAGATACAAGGCCAAATATATCACAAAGCAGGTTCGCTGTTTCCGGTGTCAGATGGCCACTACAAATTCCTGCAAAAATTATTTCATAAATTGATCAGCGTTGTGCAACTAACATTTCAGTGAGGAGGTCTATTGTTCAACAATTACAAACTTTGTTTCATAAACACAATCAGTTGATTACATTGTTTAAAACTGCTCTGGATCTCATGCCATCTGATAATCATAAAATTGTAATCAGAGCTGATGAAACTCCTGTAGGACAACATGCAGGACGTTTCACTGCACCAACAATCGATGAAGTTGCCATTGTAATGGTTGGAGAAAATTTGGAAGCCCGTGATATAGTTTTACATCGCCGAAATGATCAGTTACAGCGTGTATACGAAAAGCACTGCTCATATGATGTGTTACAATATCCAATCTTATTTTGGAAAGGTGAAGATGGTTATCATTTCTCAATCAAGATGATAAATCCCGATACAGGTAATTAGAAATGGAGATTTCGTATCAGCTATGTATTATATATGTCACTGGATTTTAAGAACTGATTGTTTACAATTATCTGGTGACATGTTCATGTTGAATGACTGTCATTAAAACATTATTTTATTTACTGGTGCTGAAAGTAATGAAAACGTTAGTTCAATGAACTATTACTCTTATCGCCTGATGGTTCGTGAAAATGAAGGCAATCACATCATAAAATATCGACGATTATTTCATCAATATGCTGTTGATATGTATGTCAAAATAGAAACAGAGCGATTGACGTTCATCATATTGAACCAGATCAAACTCCGGTCTGAAGAGTATATTCTTTAAGATGCAATTAATACTGATGGAAACGCAAACAATGTCGGCCGGATAACAATTCCTGCAGCAAAATATATTGGAAGTCCTCGGCATATGCATGAATATGCTTAAGATGCATGACGTATGTTCGTCATTATGGCACAGCAGATTTATTTATCATATTCAATCTTAAGTAGACAGAAATCAAACAAGAGTTATTCCCTGCCCAATCACCCATTGATCGCCATGATATTACAGCAAGAGTCTACCGACAAAAGTTGAAATCTTTAATGGATTTCATTGTGAAACACAGCGTGTTTGGCGAGACGCACTGCTGGATGTATTCTGTGGAGTGTCAGAAACGTGGGTTGCCTCGTACACATTTCTCGATTTGGTTGATTGAATAAATAATACCAAATGAAGTTGATAAAGTCGTATCTGCTGAAATTCCTGATGTACAAGTAGATCCAGGCTTGCATGAGGTTGTTATCAAAAACATGATTCATGGCCCCTGTTCAAATCTTAATCCAAATTCACTGTGTATGGTGGATGGTAAATGTTCGAAACGGTATCCACGGGCATTAGTAGCAGAAACAATTTACCGGGAATTATGGTTATGCACTGTATAGTCGCCGATCGACTACATAAAACGGAAGATCAACAATTGTAAAAGTAACCCAATAAGATATCGAAATTGATAATCGTTGGATTGTTCCCTATGCACCAATCCTATCAAAGACTTTCAAGGCGCATATCAATGTTGATTCTTGCCATTCCATCAAATCAATAAGATACATTTGCAAATATATAATAAAAGTGACATGGCTGTGATTGGAGTTGGTGCTGAGAATTCCATTGATGAAGTTACCCAATACCAAATTGGCCGCTATATAGTAGTAACGAAGCAATTTGGCTACTCGATCCACCTGTTCGTAGTACTCCCCGTTATACAAGAAGTACGTTGATTGGAGTGTGTAGCGGAACAATTAGACCAATCCAGCCTCAAAATGCTGTTCTAATAGAGCCAGCGTCTCATTCAGAGACCCTGGCGAACAGAGACACCACATTGAAGCTCACCAGTAAGTCATGTGGACCAAGGCGGAGCTCCTTGATGATATCGATAAACCTTGCAGAATTTGTCACGTGGTGAGGACATCTTCCCACAAGTGGGGTCAGCAGCCCAGTTAAGTACCGGGCCAGATGGTAGGTGGCTGATCTGATGGCACTCACTATTGGCCGCAACGGGTTGCCTTCTTTATGTACCTTAGGAAGTCCGTAGAGCCTGGGTGGACTGTCGTCTTCCTTGCCACAGCATTGGTTGGGTCTCATGGGAGTTTGCGGTAGGATTCGTCCATGAGGAGATCTTCCTCCTTTCGTCGATAGTCCACCATAGTCAGGACTACAGAGGCGTTTCCTTTGTCAGCCGGCAAGACAATAATGTCTTTGTTGTTCCGTAGTGCTCGAAGTGCTCTTCGTTCTGCGGTTGAGATATTGGACCGCGGCGGCTTTGCTTTGCATAAGATACGGCTGGTTTCACGCCTTATTTCTTCTGCCGCCTCTGTAGGCAAATCACGGACGGCCTGCTTAACTCCAGTGAGAATTTCCTTATACGGTATGGACCTCGGTACTGGAGCGAAGTTAAGCCCTTGCCCTTTAGATAGTACCGATATGGTGTCAGCGTCAATTTCCTCACCGCTTAGATTAATGACTGTTCTACTGTCTGGTTCCGACGAGCCATTTGAGCTGCGGGCAAGTCGGGAGAACTTGCCGCATTGTCGTGCTGTTGCGCGGCGTTGAACTCTGAGGCTTTCTGCAGTCGTGCAGCATCTACCCACTCCCAGGCGTCACGGTGTAGGTGGTTAGACAGGAATAAATGGACAGCTAGCAGTGCTTGAGAGACGGAGTCTAATTCACGTCTGGTGTACCGAATCCTCTCCCTCACAAGCGCCAGACTGGCCCACCGCAGAATCTTCTTCGCGGACGAAGAATCAATCGCATGCCGAATCTCGGCAAACCGAGGAACGATGTCCTGGTCCCGGCATCACAGAAGATGGCGACGGAGCCTGAGATCGCCGAAATATCGTGTGGAAACACCTTGTTTACTCGGCTAGTCTCCCGAGAAGACTACATCCTGATAATTTTTCTTATTTCTTCTGGAGTAGCTAAATTTACAGACATGGTGAAAGCCCGTAATGAAAAAATCCATACTGTGTGTCACTGAGCTATTGGCAGTCATTTTTGAGCAGCAGATAAAAAATGTTTATTACATATATCAGCAATTCAAAAATTAGATTCTACTAAATTTTCTTTGATAAAAATGTCATTACTTGTTTGATTATTTTTTTCCTATTTCTTTTTTTACAATGTCCTATATTGTCTGAATTTTATTTCCTTAATCATTAATTTTATGTTTGTAGTAGGGTCTACATACTTTTAGATTCTTTAATAACCTTTTTCAGTATTTTTCAGTATTGTTTGTAATGTGTTTTAACATTCGCATTCTGACTGTTCCTAGAGGAAATATATAACTTTTTTTTTACAAATGCATGATGTTCTAATGCCCATAGTTATCCGTGGTTTTTGTTCTTTTCGAGAAGCAAAACACTTTTTCAAGCGGAAGCAACTTTCAAAGTACTTACTTTAATACCATGCTACTAAATATGTTGTTGATAGATGTAAAATACAACCAACCAGTTGCATCAGTCAGGCTATTAGTCTTGACCGATTTCGACCTTCTTAATATGGTCTTCTTCAGTGGGTGGAAATGACCATGTGCTTGCACCAAGCACGCTTAGTCAACCAGTCAAGACTAATAGCCTGACTGATGCAACTGGTTGGCTGTATTTTACAACTATCAACTATTTACCGTTGCTGAGAGCAGTATGTTTAAAATCATAAATATGTTGTATTTTTTCATTCATACCTTGTGCACTGTAAACATGATTCCAGTTTGTGGTATTGAGGCATTTTCTAAAACAAGTAACTGACTCATCATTTAAGATTAAAAACATTACTCTTAGAGCTAGTTCCTATTGAAGTGTTGATGGTTAATAACTGGGCATCGTTATCCGAAAGTCCATTTATAGATGGCTTGATTGTATAACTGAATCTAGGAAAGCATTGTCTATAGCTAAGTGACTGTTATTCATTATTCTAGCTGGAAAATGAACTACCTGAATTAAGTTGAATGAACTGATTGACGATTCCAACATGACTTTACAGGTTTTTTTTTCTTTTTTTTTTGCTGTTGTTTGATGCAATCCTCCATCCCTTCCTATCCTGTGCTAACCTCTTCATTTCTACATACCCCCTACAACCCACGTCCTCAATTATCTGCTTCATATATTCTAATCTCTGTCTTCCTCTACAGTTCTTACCTTCCACTGTTCCCTCCACTAACAAATTAACCAATCCAGCATGTCTCAAAATATGACCTACAAGCCTGTCTCTTCTTCCTGTAAGCTTCTTCCATAAACTTCTTTTCTCACCCATCATTTCCAAAACTCGTTCATTTCTTACTTTGTCTGTCCACCTAATTTTCAGCATTCTTCTGTAGCACCACATTTCAAATTCTTCCATTTTTTTTATTTCCGGTATTCCTGAAGTCCATGTTTCGCTACCATCAAGTGCAGTGCTACACACATAGAGTTTTAAAAAGTTCTTTCTAATTCCTAGATCAATATTTGAAACTAAAAGATTTCTCTTTTTCATGAAGGCTCTTTTTGCTAGTGCTATTCTACTTTTAACATCATTCCTGCTTTGGCCATCGGTTGTAATTTTGCTTCCCAAGTAACAGAACTCACTCACTTCTCCTATTGCATCAGATCCTATTTTTATATTTAATCTGCTAGCATTGGTATCATTTCTGCTATATTTCATCACTTTTGTCTTACTTTGATTTATATTCAGTCCAAAATCTTCCTTCAGTATTTTGTTCATGCCATTCAGTAACTTCTCAATATCCTCAGCCCTCTCTGCTAACAAGACAATGTCATCAGCAAATCATAGCATACTGATTTTTTCTCCCTGAAAACGTATGCCACATGGAAATTTTTCTTTGACTTTCTTCATTGCTTCTTCTACATACAAGTTGAATATTAACGGGGATAGACTACAACCTTGTCTCACACCCTTTTTAACTGATGCATGTCTTTCGTGATTCTCTACTTTTATTACAGCCACTTGATTCTTATATAGTTTATAGAGTATTCTTCTATCTCGATACTTTAGACCTGACTTCTTTAAAATTTTGAACATCTTGTCCCACCTAACATTATCAAAAGCTTTTTCTAAATCAACAAATGCCATAAAAGTATCTTTGTTTTTCTTGATCCGCCCTTCAAGTATTAATCTTAAAGACAGAATTGCTTCCCTTGTACCACGATTTTTCCTAAACCCAAACTGATCTTCACCTACTATCTCTTCTACTACCCTTTCCGTCCTTCTGTATATTATTCTATTCAGTAATTTTGAAGCATGTGATGTTAGACTAATTGTGCGATAATTTTCACATTTGTCGGCTTGTGGTTTCTTTGGAAGTGTGAAGATGATATTTTTATTAAAATCAGTTGGAATTTCTCCTGTTTCATAACTTTTTGATATCAGCTTGAATAATCTTTCGATTCCTTCCTCTCCTAGAGATTTAAGAAGTTCTGCAGGGATCTCATTCCAATCACCCATGATTATTAAATTTTCCTCCCCTTTCACATATTGGATTAATTCTTCGATTTCAGCGTTAATTTTTTCTATTTATTCGTCATCTTCCTGTGACGTGGGCATATATACTTGTACTAATGTGGTTGGGACGGGCTTAGTTTCTAACCTCATCAAAATAATCCTGTCACTAAACTGTTCATAATAACTCACCCATTTCCCTACTTTCTTGTTCATTACAAATCCTACACCAGTGACTCCATTGACAGCTTGTGTGCTAATTATCCTGTGTTCCCCAGACCAGAAATCTTGTGCGTCCTTCCATTTAATCTCACTAATCCCAACAACATCTAACTTAAGTTGTTCCATCTCCCTTTTTAAGTTTTCTAACCTACATGCCCTATTCAGACTTCTAACATTCCACGCTCCAACTCGTAGAATTTTTCTATCCATTCTTAGTACTCCTCCCTGAGCAGTCCCCACCCGGAGATCCGATCGGGGGACTATTTTACCTCCGGAATATTTTACCCAGGAAGAAGCCATCATGATATATGTAATTTGAGAGGATTACATGTCCTCGGGATACCCTTTGGGTTTTTAATGCAGTGGTTTCCCGTTGCTTTCTGCATCCCCATGCCGTTGATCATTTCTGATTCATCCGCCTTTAGGGGCCGTTTCCAACCCAAAGGGCAAGAGGGTGCCCTGAACCGCTCCCCGCTCTTCCGCCCTCTTTTCAGAGGCCGTTGGCAAGCAGTGGGTGACTCATACCGGGAATCTTTCAGTCGCCAGAGCCTCGTCCGTGCAAACAGGGTACACCACGTGAAGAAGAGTTTGACATTTGGTTGGAAAAGACTAGTACAGTCTCTCCCAAACCCTTACACCCCCTTTACAGGGTAAGTTATTTAAAAAATCTACATTAAAATCACCACATACGACTATGTTAACTTCTTTTCTGTTTAAGAGCTCAAATTAGTGCAGAAAAATAGAATAGTTTCCCGAGGATGCTCTGTATAGACTTACTATTATGAAAATTTCATTACTGAAACTTAGCTGAGTAACACAGGCTTCAAAATTTTGATCAAGACAATACTTGCTAATACTTATATCAAAACTATAACCATTTCTAATATAAGTGACAACTCTTCCTTTCTGCAAGTTTGTTCTAAAATAATGAGAAACTAAATTAAAATCAGTTATATTTGACATACCTATTTCTGTAGTTATGGGTGTTCAGATAATCATAAAACATCAATTCTATTGATAGCATTTACTTCATCTATATGAACTAGCAATTCATCGACTTTGATTGATAACCCTCTGATATTCCAATGTAATAAATTAATCCCTACACCATTTTTAATTTTGCTATCTGAAACCTCATCATTATTTAAACTAATTTCAGTTAGAACACTCTGCCTAATGCCCCTCATCTAAAACAGCAGCTGCCCCAACCAATGTTACCACCTTAGCTATTTTGTCACTAGATTTAGTGACTTTTGAAGTTCGATAGCGATATTCTTAAATATGTTATCGCTAAAAATTATTTGGTGATTTTTAGTGATATTCAACCTTGCAGTGTTTCAATAAATGTACTGGCCACACTGCTCGGTCATAACTAGGATAAAGCATTGTCAGGGATCACATACCAAACAATTACAGAAACAAGTCTCATATTTGAATCTTTTCCTGATCGATATTAGAGCTTTCGTTCGAATTTTCTCATGGGATTTAGAGTTAAATTACTACAGTTCAAATAAGGAGTTCCAGAGACGTATGTCTCAAAACACTATGACAGATAATGATGGAGCGATGATTTCAGTCAGCGTAGCATTATGCCAATATTGTGAAAAAGCAGTTGTTGAAGCTCTTGACAACGAAGATCTTCATGCTGATCGATCATCACAGCAAATACATCTAACAACTGCAATTCACCAGGCGATAGAACTACCAGCCAAGAACCCCAAACAAGATCGTTTAAGGCACTCCATGAAAGAATATCGCAACGAATCATTGACTTGATCAACTACAAAAATTAAACTCGCAGACGGTGGCAAAGGCAGTGAGCGACTTCCGCACCTACACAGACTCCTAAACCAATTAATTAGACAGGTCAAACTAGAACTTGACTCATTTCGCTACGAAACGTATCAAAATTATCTGTCGCAATTAGAACCTGGTGATAGATCTCTATTGAAAACTACGAGACGAATTCTCAAGGAACCCACTACCTTACCGCCCTTAAAATGGAACGACAAATACATATCTAGTGATCAGAGAAGTATGAAATTTTAGCAGATCATTTGGAAAACTTCTTCAAACCGAATACTATACTAGATAATGAGTTCAACAAAACAGTCGAATATTCCAATCAGTATATGAACCTTTGGAGCGGAGAATTATGTCAAATTCACTACCCCAAGATTACTGCGACAAATAGTTAAGAGTTTGCCCTTAAGAAAATCGCAAGGTCATGATAATATGCCCAACATTGCACTGAAGTCATTAGCCCTAAGCAGTAAGTTATCTCACACCACTTTTCAACAACATTCTCTGTACCGAATATTTTCCAAGAGAGTGAAAACATGCTAACATCATAGTTTTCAATAAACCTAATAAACCAGCTACCCTACCTCTAGCTATAGACCTACAAGCTTACTCCCAACCTTATCAAAATTACTAGAAAAGATAATACGGACACGACTAACTTCCTCCCTTGATGCTATGGGAACCATCCCACAACATATATTTGGATTTTGCCCGATGCACTCAATCTCACACCAAGTACTACTCCTGGTTGAAGACCTCACAAGGGGCTTTGAATTTAAACATCACACCCGGGCTGCTTTTCTCGATCTTGCCCAGGTATTTGACAAACTATGGCATACTGAACTCTTATATAAACTCAGAAGGACAGGAAAACCTTTATATTTGTACGAAACCTTTGAAAGCTTTCTTCAGAACCGAACGTTCAGTGAACGAGTGGGCTCAAAAATATCTACAGCACGACCAGTAACAGCAGGAGACCTACAGGAGTAGTAGAAGGAGTTTGGGGTTTCAAGCCAGAAACCGGGAAACCCATGACGTAACGAGGTGGTGGGGGGACCTCCCTACCCTCCCCTCCAATGACGGCTAGGCGGGCGTTTTATAATAAGCCAATCAGCGTTCAGGTCACAAGATGGAGGACTGTTAGTTCATTTGGTGGCCACTAGGGAGGCAGCACCGGCCGGGTTTGCGCAAACGAAAGTTCCTTGACCGGCCGCCCAGATGGCCGCACAAACCTCAATCTGCGCAGATATTCCATGGCTCGCGTGACCTGAATCTATCTGAGTATTCTGTGGAGCTTAGTCGGACGCACACCCCCGCAGGCGACAAAGGTTGTTGCTATTCCCAGCGCGCGTCACACATGGTGCGTCGGCGAGCAACGGGTCCCGTTATACACTATTCCTGGAGTGCGTACTGTAACTCGGCGTGGGTGACGCGTTGGTTCCCGTTAGACACTGTACACGTCTTTTTCGTCTGAACATGCAGCATACGCTATTTCGAGCGTGATTTTCTGCCGTGGAATGTGCGCGTCATGTTATACACTGCTAGGTGGTACAAATGATAGATCCCTCAACAATCGTTATTACCAAACCTATAACTTTCTTCCTAGGACCTTCGAGGAGCATTTTTTTTAGGTCTTATTGATTATTCGAATCATTATAATTCGTTAATTGTTTAGTTACCATAAAATTAACTTCTATAACTATTTTTTGGGAAAAACATATTGTTGCCTTCTGCAAACAGTATTATTGGTTCAAATAACAAGTCCTGTTCGTTGTACATTACGTAAGGTCATTTATTTTGTAGCTGCCATTTCTTTTATACCCACTCCAAGTTGTCTTATTACCTCAACACTCCTTTTGTGATATGTCAGGTTTTAAACGCTGTTCTCTTTTTATTTCTAGTATTTCATACTCGTAATAAAAATACTATACTAATCCATCATACTCAAGGAATATAAAAAAAAATTGGGTAAGGGATTCGTTAAATAAAAAACATAATTTCTTGATAAATGTTACAGATTTATTGAAATTTTAAAATACGTTTTATTGCAATATAATACATCATTCAATACTTATGATTCCATGTGTGTCATAGGCCTCTCTTCCATTCACATCCTACCCCTCCCCTTCTTTACGTGAGTCTTAACTTAATATCCATTTATTGCCTTACACGTTTATGAAATTCCATGCCAAAGCATGTATACCTTTTAAACGTTGCTAATATTTATGAGATGAGAAATATATTTATGTGGGTGACACATACTCTCTGTCACACATTGCTGTGAATAACATAGACAAGCCAACTTATGGGTGTATCTCAAACTCGAATGTCACGAGGGAAGAAAGAATTCGTATAAACATTAAATCGCAGCATCTCGACAGTGCCTCAGTGGTTAAGGCGTCTGACTGGAGATAGAAAGGTCTTCGGTTAGAAATCCCTGCCTGGGCGGTGATTTTCATAAGCCCTTACCCCACCTTCACCTCTGGTACAAGAACGCTTCTGTGGCTCGGATTCCACGTTAAACTGTAGGTCTCTTCTAAGGATAACAACTATAGTGGTTTGTGTAACACTTTCAAAAGCAAAGATTCAAAACAGACTAAGGCCTAACGTGAACTAAACGAGCATTCATACTGCATTGAGGGGGAGGAGCAAACAGTCAGCCAGTCGGTTGAACAATTTTAATATCACAATCGTCTCTTGTCTCTGAGCTCAACATATTGCTCTATACATAAAAAACACACCCGCTACTCATTAAGGGATAAGTTTTAGGAAGGAATTTGGGTAGGTATAAGGCAAATGGATGTAGCTATGGGCACTGTAGGTGAAACACGAGTGGTAATTGTAAATAATATACAGCAAACAGTGGGAATACTTGATGTAGGATATATACACACTTTTTCTATAGTATCATTATCCCTGGAACCAGAAAAAATCCATCAGTAACAGCTACCAGGTACCACACTGTTCACATTAGTATCGCCTCGCCTCTCACACACATGAGCCATCTTTGCCATCTAGTAGCATGTGCACAAGCATGAAACTGTTCACATCAGCATCATCTCATATCACCCACATAACAACAAGCCATCTAGTAACATGTGCCCCTAGTACCACAAAGGCATGAGTAGATTCAAGAGCATTTCTTAACACAGGCTGCAATGTCGTACTGTGGATCCTCACTCACAGCTACATACGTCACAAAACACACACACTGACACACACATTAGGAGGAGATGAACCGCACATCCTACATCCAGACAAACGAGTTAAAGGAAGGTCTGACCATATTTACGCATACTTACGCAGAGAGAGACATACACTGAAAGACGCACACACACACACACACACAATAGTGGTGGAAATTAACTACACACACTACGCGCAGACAGACGAGTGAAAGAAAGATATCACCATATTTACACTCTAGCTGCCGTCCCTCGCAAACAGCATTTCAATTCCAAAAACTGTGGACTTCACATTAACAACGGAAGCAGAAAAAGCCATCAGTAATAGCTAACCCGCAGGTACCAAACTGATTACATTAGCATCGCCTCGCCTCTCACTCAACTCAGTCAACTTAACTATCTAGTAGCAAGTGCACAAGTACGAAATTGTTCACATCAGCATTATCTCATATCACCCACATAACAACAAGCCATCTTGTAACATGTGCCCCTAGTACCACAAAGGCATGAGTAGATTCAAGAGCATTTCTTAACACAGGCTGCAATGTCGTACTGTGGATCCTCACTCACAGCTACATACGTCACAAAACACACACACTGACACACACATCAGTGAGGAGATGAACCGCACATCCTACATCCAGACTAACGAGTTAAAGGAAGGTCTGACCATATTTACGCATACATACGCAGAGAGAGACATACACTGAAAGACGCACACACACACACACACACATTAGTGGTGGAAATTAACTACACACACTACACGCAGACAGACGAGTGAAAGAAAGATATCACCATATTTACACTCTAGCTGCCGTCCCTCGCAAACAGCATTTCAATTCCAAAAACTGTGGACTTCACATTAACAATGGAAATAGAAAAAGCCATCGGTAACAGCTACCCCGCAGGTACCAAACTGATTACATTAGCATCGCCTCGCCTCTCACTCAACTCAGCCAACTTAACCATC